>RJWM01020765.1:10957-36636 GCA_004363535.1 Dasyprocta punctata | reverse complement strand
TGGAACTAGATCATAGCATTTCTGAAATCCAGCAAATACTTGCAGCTGGATTATTGATCAAAGCTCAGTTCTAGTGTTTAGCAGTTTGCCTCTGTTTTTCCCAACTCTGCTCTCTGAGCCCTGGTCTATCTTTTAAAATAGTCTTTCTTTCCCATAATAATTAGCCCATGTTTATACATTAGCCCATGAATACATTTCTCATCCCTATTTCTTTCCTTAGTAGTTGGTGGTCCAATCCAAAGGCTTCCATTCACTTTTTAGTGTTCCTATTCCTCTTAGTAAAATCTGACATGTTTCTGCCAATACAATTCTCAATTTCTCAATACAGTTTTGTGAATTTTTTCTGAATCTCACTTGGGTTCATACCACTAGACTGAAACCATAATTATCAGGTGTAGTGTTGTAATTTCAGCTATTTGGAAAGTTGAGGCAGGAAGATTGCAAGTCTGAGTCCAGCCTGTGTAACTTAGACCTTGTCTCAAAACAAAATAAAAAGTGCTGGGAATATAGCTCAGTGGTATGGTGCTTGCCTAGCATGTATGAGACCTTGAATTCAATGGCTTGTATCACAAAAACAGACAAAACAAAGCAAAGAAACAAAAGCCAAAATACAGTTCTCTTTAAGACAAGCCCTGCTTTATCTTGGAGTCCCTTGGAGTTCCAGATCACTAGAATCCCTTTAAGAGGAAGAATCTATGAGATGCCTGTAAGATTCTTAGAAGTTCTTTTGTATACCTGAAAGGTTTTTGAAGTACCACCTTAAATCTTGCTGAGGCCTTAACAGATGATATTTTTGATTAAATCTTTCTTTTGGTTTTTATATTTTATTAATACAGTACATGTTTGAATCACACAATGATTACATTCTTTGTGGGGAGTTGATATATATATATATATATATATATATACACACACACACACACAATATAACATATCTTAATTCTTTTTTAATCCCCTTCTCCTCCCTTTCCTCCATCTCTTAATCCCCTTCCCATCTGAACAAAATCTATCTTCCTACTTTTTATTATCTATCTTTTATTTCGTTCTTTACTTATATTTTGGGTTTCTCATATAAGAGAAACCCGGTGATATTTAAGCTTGTGTGTCTGATTTATTTGACTTACCATTATGGGCTCAAAGTACATCCATTTTCCTACCAATGATTCAAATTTATCCTTCTTTATGGCGGAGTAATATTCAATTGAGAGTAAATAACACATTTTCTTTATCCATTTATTTGTTTATGGACATAGAGGCTGCTTCCAAGATTTAGCTATTGTGAATTATGGTGCTGTGAACATGGGTAAGCAAGTATCACTATAATATGATGTCTTCCCACTCTTTTAGTAACATACCTAGAAGGCTGCATCAAATGGAATTTCTAGCTTTAGGTTTTTGAGGAACCTCCATACTGACTTCCATAGTGGTGTATTGTTTACATTCCCATCAACAATGTAGAAGCACTCTTTTTCTGTCCACAGCCTTATCACCATTTGTTATTTAACTTCTCGATGATGGCCATTCTTTCCGGAGTGAGATGGAATCTCACAGTTGCTTTAATTTGCATCTCTCTGGTAGGCAGTGATGCTGAACGTTTCTTTCATGTATTAAGTGGCCATTCTTAACTAAAGATCCTACAACTCCCCTTTTAGATTTGATCTCTGCTCAAGAACCACTCATTAGTTCGAAAATCTTTTGCCATTTGGAGATGCCAGGATTTCAAAGAGTTGTGCTTTTGAACCTAGTAACTCTGGGTCCTTGTAGTTTTCAATATTTTGCTTATGAACTAGAAAATTTGTATTTTAGTTCAGCCCTCTTCCCTTGTAATTTATCATAGGTAACATGAAGAAACCAGCTGGTCCTTTTAATATTTCACAGGAAAATCTGCCTAACTAGGTCACCAAATTCCTTGGGTATATTTCTTTTTTTATATATATATTACCACGTGGAACTGTACCACCAAACCCTCCACCAATAGGTTATAAAATTTTTATTTCCTCTAGCTTTGTAAAGCATTTCCTTTGCTGTTCTTTAAGTCCTTACCAACAATCACAACTACCATTGTAATAGTCTCTTTAAGTCCTGTTTAGCTACTGCTAAACTGTGACCTCAGTGCCAATACCCCATGCTTTAGTTTTTCAGTACAGTACCACTGCACTTTGAGGTGATAAATTTCTGTTCTACTTATTATTTCTACATAGATGGTTACTACTTAAATTAATGGTTTAAATCAACTATTTATTATGCTCTTATTCTTGAGCTCAGGAATTTGGACAGGGAAGAGTAGAAATAGTATGCTTATGTAAATTATATAGTAGTGTGAACTAATCCGTATTTAAGGCAGAATTAATTTCAAGATGGTAGGTAGGTTGGAATGTGGTAAGATTGCAGACAAAGAACTAGAGGATAATCATTAGGCATGATGTTATTTTATTTCAGATACATTTTTCCAAAGAAACATTAATTTTTTCCCTTAGCTTTCTCCTCCTTTAAAAATCTCTGACTCTCTGAACTGCATTCAATAACTTATTAAATTATTTATATTGCTATACCTTTATTTATTTTATAAAGATTTTTATGTGGTTTTAAAGTAATATATAATATGGCAGTAATTTTTCAAAAGGTCAAGACCAGTGAAAGATGACTTTTCCAAAAAATTTACCAAAAACTATTGTGAAACACTATGAGGCCTAAGACCCTTTGAGCTTCTTTCATTAGGCTACGAGTTTGATCCCCAGTATCTTGAAAGCCAAAGCAAAAACAAAACAAAACAAAACATAAATTGCTGCAAAACTCATATTATCCAAAAGACAAAAGATATGTAATTTCCCATGGAGAAGTGGAGTGATAGCAGTCATGAGTGTAAAGCCAGATATCACATATAAATCCAATGCAATTAGTCACTTGATTCTGATTTGGTGACAGAAGTGGCAAATTAGATAAACTGAGAAAAGTAAAGACAGTACTTTGCCTTCAAGCACATGAAGATGATCAAAGGCGGCACCACGGAAGGGATGATAAAGAGAGAGAGTAAATCCGTCATGGCAGGTCCTGGCCAGGGTACGGTGAGAAGTCGAGATAGATATTAAAGGGGGCCTCTTCTCACTCTGTACCTCACAGAAAGACTATTAAAAACATGTAGATCGTCTGTTTTTAAGCATTTTATTTTAAGGCTGCTATTAGTACATGTTTACAGTACATAATGATTATATTTAGCATGGGGAATTTGTCCATATACATAATACATTTTAATTCTCTTTTTGTCCTGTTTTTAAACAAGCTAATAGGTATTCCATGAGATTTTGTAGGTCGTTTATTATGTGCACAGTTTTAATCCACACATAATAAAAGTCTAAATATTGAAGGTCCCACTGCTTTAATTTATTGACTTGTAGCAAAGAACCCTACTGATGATAACATCCTAGCTGCAAAACAGCTTTAGAATAGAAATCATTACAAGGTCCATGAAAAGTCAGAAAGCCTGCAGAATCAAGTGTGCTACTGTGTCTAGTCTATGAATCTTTGCCAGTATGATGTCTGACATTAATGTTCCTTCCCTCTCATTTTTGCCTTTTTCTTTTCACTAAAGATTCTATTTTTGAAATGTAAGTATTTAATGCAAATGGCCAGGATAATTTTCAGGGAAACATACTTAAAGCAAGACATCTGACAGTCCTGTGCTGGGTGGTAATGACTCTCGCATGCGGCAGTCTGAGTTTCCTGATAGACACATTTCTCCCATCATAAAAGTACCCAAAGCATCAGCATATAAACAAAACCTCATTTAGTCTTCCTTTTTGTAGCAAGAACAATTTGATGCCTAAATTTATGGCTTATATTAAAAGCTTAGGAGCCTGAGATCCACCATTCAAAGCATACTATCATCATTATTACCTTCTTTTTCCTGAAGCTTCAAAGGAGTATATTGTTTTTCTTCTTAAGCATCATCTTCCTGGTACTTAAAGTCCTTTTGGTACCAGAGGTGGGAAAATTCAATTTTATTCCCATTTCCTGTATTCTGCCTCTCATGTGCAGGGGGTGATGGTAAATACTGAAGGGAGATGAGATAACAAAGGCATAATTCAAGAAATGCAACCACTTCTCAAAGCAGGTAGAAATAGCCATAGGTACAGGCAGTAAGTGCCAGTTCTAGGCATGATCCCATGGCTCCATCTGTCTGAGGTGGAGAAAATCAAGAGCATCTTGGGGTGATGGAAAGTTTGGTTCGTGGAAACAGACGTAACTATTTTAGCAATATTAAGACTTTTGACACATATGAAATAGCTATATAATATATGGAAAACATATTTTGTTATAGTGCACATTAATCCCCAACCAAATTTTAGGTGAATAGCAGAAGAAATATTTTGGAGAAATATGCAATGGAGTCATGGGTATCCATTGAATGGATTGTACCTCTCAGTAGCAGTCAGAAAGAAAACATCGTATTCCTCTTCCTGGATCAAATAAGACATCTGCCTGGAAAAGAACTAAGTTGGAATCTCTGTACACACACACACACACACACACACACACACACACACACACCATAGCAGCTAAAGAGAAGGGCTTCTACTTGATCATTTTGAAATGGTACAGAGGTCAGTTCTAAGTGTTCCCACATGGGGAAGACTGTTACCATCTGTCCCACAGGACCCACGATCCTCTTTTCCTCCACTTCTAAAGTTGTAATAGCTTTTATGTTTCTCTTCATTATCAGCAACTCTTACAAAAGTGAGGATAGTGATGCCCCTGTTTCTGCCTGCAGTCTGAGAGAAGAGCTCACAGTCGAAGACGCTGTGACTTATTTATGTCATCCCATCGAGGCGATTTCTAGCAGAAGCTTTACTGATTTCTTGAGAAATAGTTTGAAAAGAAAGCTTTAGCTCAGAAATCCAGAGTAATGGAAGAACGACCGAGAACAGAGTTGGTGCACATAAAAATGATTAAAAATACTTGCCAGTCTTCATTCTAGCAGGTCATGGACTGGCAGGACATTTATCACCTTGATACTCCAAAAAGAAGGCTTAGCATGAGAAGAACAGCTTCTGTGGAAGATTGATCTGTTGGAATAATAGAAAAAACCCAAAGGGAAACCTGACATCTTGAGCTGTAAGATAAACAAATCTGTACAAGTCCCCAGTCTGTGTTTAAACTCTTTGCTTTTTCAAAGGGTAGCGAAAATAGAAGAATCCTGTGTGATGTTGGAAAGAGGGCTGAACAGGAGCCCAGGAGATCAGGTTCTACCGTACAGGTCCTGTGCCTCCTCTTTGAGTTCAAGTTTTCTCCTTTGTAAAAACAGGAATAATAAATACTGTCATGAATCTCATAGATCTCTCCCAGGTCTTTTGTTGGGATTAGGGTAGGAGGTACAGCAAGGACAACTAAACAACACAGAAAGCTGTGGGGTGAGAATCGACAAACCAGGATGACTGTCAAAATATCAGAAAACCAACAGATCTAGGTCACTCTCCCCTTAAAGATCCCCAGGAATATGTAAAAGCAGAAGTACGTGACCTCGGTCTGTGTTCGATCTCTTTGCATTGTGGTTCTGAGCCCTCCTCCAGTAGACTTTGCACAACACGACACTTCCTCTGAAAGGCTTATGTAGTCTCCCCTCCACAAGTGAACTGGGTCATGTATCCACGGGGCCGTGATTACTGTCAGTCTTCAACTATAGATCCTCCATATTTGCAGGGCCTCAAGAGACCCAGTATCTGCCCTATCAGGATCTTGAACTCTTTTTACTATGCTCCTCCCACTCTGTGGAGTGTACTTTCATTTTTCTTTGCTTTAATAAGTCTTACTTTTGTTACTCCTTTTAAAGTATTCTGCTCAGTTCTTTGCTTGGAATACCAAGAACCTGGAAATAACTCCCCAAAGACCCTCCATCTGATATAAGACTGCAATAGGGCAATGTATAAGGTAACAATACACAGAATGCTTAGCACATACCAGATATTGGCATTAAGTGTATTTTCTTACTTAAACACTGTGACAACCTCATAGGAATTCTCATTTTTTTTATAAATAAGGACTCTTAAATTTAGAGAGGCTAAGAATTTGTAAATAATCATTGAGTAGCATTTAGAATTGGAAGGATTTAATGGTCATTTTTTTCAATCCTACCATTTGATGGAGACACTGCTCTGCTTACTTACATTCCTTGTTTATTCTAAGTCACTTGTCTTCATAATATACTGATTCCTTTTCTCAGCACCATTGATCTTATCTTTGCCTGAAACAGTCCTATTCACTGTACTTTATCCTGGTCTTAAACATCTTCTAGCGTTAACTCAGACACCACTATGGGAATATAATACTGCGCTCACCTCTATATTTCTAGCTTCACCATCAATCTGGTCACTGGTAGGTAGACAAATACTTACTCAGTGAAGGATTGAATGTAGGAAACTGAGACCCAGAGAAATGAAATGAGTGGACCAATGCTATGAGACAGAGTGGATCTCTAAGCATCCAAATCTACCACTCTTTCTACTACATCTTTGGGTGTTAACTTCATTTCTTGTCCAAAGGAATAGATTTTGAAGTTGGATATTTTAATCATAATCCATTAATTAAAACCTCAGTGATTCCCTAAATGAGTTATCCACTGTAAAAATAGAATGATATTTTGGTTAAGAAAAAATTAGCTGAGGGGAAAATTGAGATGACTAAAATAAGATTTGGGACCAATTAATGATATGAGAGTGAGAAGCTAGAAGCAGTATTCAGATATTAGAGAAAAGGCTCAGGGCTACTTTATATTAATTTTTGCAGCATATGGAGTATTTTGTGTCAGTCCACTTTGAAGAATACCAAGCTCTCTCTACTATTCAGCTATACAAAGTTCAATTTCAGAATTTTCTGCCAGGATACAGCCACATTAAACTGAAAGGAGAAAAAATGCAAAAATACAAATTATTATGTAAAGAGCAGTTTTAATAAATTATGTTCAGGAGAACCTGGAACACAAAAGGAGCATTATCATTTTAGGATGAAATTTTTTTCATCTATTAAGAAATGAGATAATTTCAGAAATGATGTCACCATGCCACAGCACTGATAGATGGTGCTATTCATGTCACTGGGATAATCCATTTTCTCTTTTGCCAGTTTAGTATAAAGCAATCACTATGCCACCTAGTGTTTATTAAAATTCATTGACAAATGATATACAACATCAAGGGAAATATGTCACACTTAGGGTATGATTTATTCTTTCAACTTAGGGCATGATAACCTGGAAAGCGAATCTAACATGCTCATTAGAGATGAACTGGTTAAGATAAATTTGAAGTAGAAAAAAAGAAAGAAATGAACATTTGTGTTTTTTAAACTCTTCCAGGTGGGCAATTTCAAGCATCTACAAAAGCATGGAGGATAGTTTAACAAATTCCAAGTTTCATCACTTGCTATTAACAATTATCAATTCAGGGCCAATTTTGGCCTATTTATACTCTTCTCTCCAATTAGATTATTTTGAGACAAGCTCATTTTTTATTGAAGCAAGTCTTATGATACTCTTTGATCCAGAAACATATTAATATGCATCCCTAAAGCATGAGAACTCTTTTAAAATACAAGCAGAGCATCATTAAACCTAAACAGATTAACAATCATTTCTTAATTTTATCAGCCATTTAATTAATGCTCATGTTTGATTATAATTTTAAAATACTTGATTTACTTGAATTAAGATCTAAATAAGGTTTATACATTGCAATTTGCTCATGTACCTCTTAAAATTTTCTTTTATCCATAGATTTCTCATCTCTCCTCTTTTTTCTTCATTATTAGCTACTAAGAACACCAAGATATTTGTCTGTTGAGTTTTCCATATTTGCATCTCTGTAATCTATGATGTAACATGTTTGTCTTTCTTATGTTTCCTGAAAACTGGGTGGTGAGCACTTTCCTCAGCAAAGACTTGCTTGATCAAGTTCATGGTTTTGGGGGTCAAAGTCCCTAATAGGTGTTATGTCTTTCACCATCAGACACGTGCTATCTGGTGATCTCTCTGTAGTATCAGCACCGTTGATAATGACTTCCTAGCTCCAGATTTACCTTATGAAGGTTTCTGGATAAGGTCGTATTTTAATTTGCTCACTCTTTCTTTATTCATTAGCTAAAATGCTTTCAAACTTTCTCTCCATCAATCATTGTCACAAGGCAAAATAAGTGCATGATTTCATTTTACCTTCAACAGTTTTCTGAATAAACGGTTAATTGCCTACCATCTTCCACATGTGAACGATGAAATTTTTTTAACATTATTGGCTAATGGATTGAAACATAATTGATATCTTTCAATTCATTGTGGTTGCTATTCCTTTGCTGTTCAAAGAATCCCATCTTTGACCATCTGGAGATTGCTCAGCTTGACTTTCTGAGTTCTTTGACAGGATGTTTTAGGCTGATTTCAGATTAACATGATATTTTAAGGTCATCTTGTACATTTCTTGCCTTAGACCTGAAAACAATCATTTATACAAGAAACTCTGGTTGCTTTTAATGCACAATAGTATTTATCTTTTACTTTGTAGACACTAAAGGTTCTTATTACTACCTAAGTTATTACTATTAAACTCTCTTAAGGGACAAAACTATTACATATGAGTGTGAATATATGTTTTTCATTCTTAGTTCATATTTATCTTTTTGGTTGAAACATTGGTATTGTAGAATTTCACTTGTTTAGTTTTTACTTTTTATCCTCATGCTAAAAAAAAGTTTCTGACAACATCTAGAGAATTCTTTGAATAATTTCTTCAACACATTATGTAACAGTTTCAGAATAATGATACCAATGTTATTAAAGTTTGGGTTATGAGAAGCAGTTTAAGATTTCTGATTTGTTTTTAAGGGTACAGACCCGATAAATATATCTTTTATTACTATATTTTACAGTTGCTTGAAATGATTCTCCTTTCTGTTTTGTGCCCCTAACTTGATGAATGGTTAAATGTATTCATTTCACTTTGCCTTGATTTATAGGGATTACATTAAAATTATGTTATAATTATTTAGACTGTACTGTATCATATTACAACTATATATGGTCACCCTCATATTCATCATGAAGTATTAGTTCTACATTTAAGTATATATAATCAACACTTATTACTATCTTCATGTCATTTAGTTGCCTGAACCATTTGCTGGCTCATTCTTTTCAAGGACTCAAGAGAACAATACTCTCTGAATTCTTGCATAATCATAAGAATTTATGTATAACTTTAAACTTAAGTGTCTGTCTGGATACAAAACTCTTGCGCATATTTTCTTAGCATTTGTGATACATTACTCTGTTGTCTTCTGGAACGAAATGTGACCATTAAGAAGCCTAATTGTCAGTCTTATTTTCTTCTTAATGAGTGACTTTGTCATTTTTCTTTGATGCCTAAAGTTTTTGTTTTTTCTCTTGAAGTTCAATACATTTCCTAAATTGTGACTTATTTTGGCTGCCTTGTGCTGGCTTTCCAAGGTATTTTCTTTAAATATATAGATTCATATCTTTTATATATTGGGAACATTTGCCTGAACTCTAGTTTCTGTACATATAGACTCTCCTTACTTTGGTGGTTTCCTTTGAGAGCTCCTATTATATAAGACATATTTTAGTTTGTTGTGTGTGGCTATACTGGAATGTTTAAGACTGAGTAATTTTTAGAGATTAGTTTATTTGACTTCTTGTTTAGGAGACTGAGACGTCTAAGGGCATAGGTAGTTTCCAGAAGAAGTCTTTTTGCTGGGTCACAGCACAGAAAAAGGCAAGCAAGAGTATATGTGAAACAGGAAAATTGATCAAAATTTTTTGTTGTTGTTGTCAGTTCATTTTTTTATTGAAATATTTTCTCACGCTTCTTAGCTAGCCGAGCACTCCACAGCACCATTGTTGATGTCATCTATGATGGTGTGAGGGTGCCAGTTGTCCACACTGCAGCCCACAGACTGGGCAGTCCCCAGGATTTCTTTAATGGTTCCAGAGAGTTCTCTGGCTAGGGACCAGTGCTGCATCTGTTGGGCCATGTTGACAATCTCATCATAAGTGACGTTTCCTGTGTGTTTAATGTTTTTCTGCTTTTCTCTGTCTCTTGGAGGCTCTTTGAGGGCTTTGGTGATCAGGGCAGAGGCAGATGGCACCACCTGAATCTGAGCCTGTCTGTTCTGAATGGTCAGCTTCACTGTGATCCTCAGACCCTTCCAGTCACCAGTTGCCTTAGTGATGTCATTACCCACTTTTTTAGGAGGCAGACCCAAGGGGCTGATCTTGGGAGCCAGGGCAGATGTGGCACCAACTTTAGCACCAGTGCACCTCAGGTACACGACTTTGATCTTGCTGTGGTTTAACTTGGGAGGCATGGTGGAGGCAGCTGGTGTCTGATGAACCTGCATTCAGGATGACCAAAGAAAGTTGCACCTTAGCCTCCTGCTAGCCAAAAGCCAAAAGCTGAATTTATCCTTTATTGGGAGTTCATTCCCCCATTGACTAGTTCACTCCTGGTGTCATGGCCCTAATTTATACTCATGAGAGAAGGGTCCTTGTAACCTAATCACCTATTAAACATTTCGATTTTTTTTTTTTTTGGTAGTGGTACTGGAGAACCCAGCATCTTCACACTGAGCTACATCCCCAGACCTTTTTTTTAATTTTTATTTTGAGATAAGGGACTCACTCAGTCACTGAGTGGCTCAGGCTGGACTTAAACTTGTGATCCTGTTGCTTCAACTTCCCAGAGAGCTAGGATGACAGACATATGCCACCACACTAGGCTCACCTCAACTCTTCTTAGTATTTTCACAATGGTGATTATATTTCATCATGAATTTTGAGGGCACTTTAATCTATAGCAATAATTAGTTGTCTGCACTTTTCCTTTAATCTTTTTTATCCTTTAAAAATTTTTATTTCTATTTTTTATTCTTCTCCCAGTCTCTTTTCTATTTTTCTCTTGTGATGTTTATTTGCCATTAAGCTTGTCTCATCTTAGTCTTCATTTCTGAAATTATTGGGGTTTTTGGGGAGGCGGCATCACTTTTATTCCTTTATTAAATTCCATCAACCCACTTTTCAAACATTTCTTTTGTTCAATCATCTCACTTTTTAATTCTGACTTATGGCATGCTTCCAGAATTTCTATCATTTTCTCAAATTCTCTAAGTTTATTTGGAAATAAAAGGTTATGGTTTTTGTCATTGTAAGGTCATGTCTTTGTGGGCTGATTTTATTGTCTATAGAAATACTGCTCTCTGTTCTCTGTCCCTTATTGTTTTATTAAGATAACTTGATGTGGGATTCCATCAGTGCTTGCAGTTTCCCCCGGTTCTCCAGGCCTCACATCGGGGAGGAACCCTTAGTCTCTGCTTCTGTTGTGCTCTGCTGGAATCTAGTGACTTACATTTCTGAGACGCAGTCCTCTGGCTTCCCACCCCACTGAGCTCTGGCCCTTTTCTTTCTCATGCCTTTGGTGTCTTTGTTCTGTTCTGTTTGCACCCAAAGCCTGGAAGTTTCTCCTAGATATGGAGGATTTGTCTGACTTTATGAAAGTGGCTTTGTGTATTTAGCTACATAAATATTATTGTATCAATGTTGTGAATTTCAGTGTTTAGTATTACAAATACTTCTTTATTTTTTAAAATACATTTGAATCTGAGTAATCCAAGAGTTTGCAGGTAATTTGGAACCTGAAAACACCCTTTGGAGTTTGGGTTGCTCTTGCTAGACTGGCTGGGTGGGCTGAGAACAGACTCTCCTCGGAAGTGGGTACCTACCACACTGAGAACTGACTCTCACCTTGGGAGTCGGTACCTGCTGGCCATATGACTTTGTTGGAAGCCTCTTGTTTTTCTTCTGTTTCCTTTTTATCGCTGTTAACACATGCATCTTTTTGCAGTTCGCGGTTTGAAGTCTCCTGCTCCTGGGAATACCTTATCACTTTGGTTGCATGTGTTGTTTAGTGGTGTTCTGTTTTGTTATATCAATTGTTCCATCTCTTTTTGTTGAGGGAATTTGGGGAAGATTAAAAGATGGTTACTCCTGGTATCTTTTTGTTTGTGGGTGATTGTGGAGCAACTGTAGTAATGCAGATATTTTTTAAGCAGGTAAATAAAACTTGAGGTGAACTTTCCTGTTTTCTTTTTAATGTTAGTGTCCTTCTTCATAAATATTGGTCCTGTTTGAATATACAATGAAAATCATGGAACAGGGTTTGGAAAAGGTCAAGGATTTCAGGAGAGAAGGCTATTTTGTCTGTGTTCATAACCTTATGGAATAAATTGTTTCAAATTCCTTTAAAATAAATTCTGAGAATTACAGTCTTTTTTCTTATGATAAGCCTCCCAGAAATTCAAACTTACAGAGTTTATGAATAATAAGGCAAGAAACACAACCGGGTGAATGAAAATGGAATGAACTTCTACACTTTCAAGACCTGCCTATTATTAGTCTGTTACTAAACAGTGCGCAACTGCCAACATCTTACATAATGTTTTCTATTCAAAATGATGAATGGCAACATATAATTTCTAATCACATGGTATAACAATCAACTTACATAATTGATTTTTAGGTTTTTTAAGAAACTTTCTTTATATCAAAAGACATGATTTGTTATAGGGAGTAATTAAGTACAATTTGCAGCATACAAAATCATTTCTTTTGTCAACTTCTATTGTGTGTTCAGCCAGTGCTACCTTAATTAATATGCCCAAACCCAGGAAATGACTTCAGTCAACCACTCCACTGTCTCAGCTGGTATCATATTTGACTCTTTCTACTACTCTTCCCTACTACTCCTGTAAATGAGCCACGGCATGCTGATTATTTCATCTACCATGTCTCTAAAATATTTTCTTTTTTTCTCTTATCCCCCAGTCGCTGCCATCTCTTTTGCCTGGACCATTTTAATACCCACAGTTTTGTTCCTCCTGCCCATTCTCCAAATTTTGAACTTTCAAAATTTGGAGCATAAATCTAACTGTATTATTTCTTTACTTAAAATCCTTTAAAGTCTTCTCATTGCTCTGTGGATAAAATCCAGACTCCTTGATGTGACTTTGAAAGTTCCAACCCTGTCTCACCATATCTGTCTCTTTAACTTTATTGTGTTGAGCTTTTTTGGTTTCTTTTTTTAATAGTGAACAAAAGTTTATTCCGTTTACAATTTCTCCTATACATCATTCAGTCATGCAATTTGTGTCATATAAATTATACATCTATGCATCTTAAACTGACCAACACTGTATAATTCTTGGTACATGTACTTCTCTGAAATAGAACAGGAAAAATAGCAGAAATATACCTTTAAAGTGTTGATTATGTTCAGTTACATAGTTACCTTTAGACATAATCTTTATTTCTTCATGTTCATTTAAATTTCTTTCCGATGCCTTTACTTCAGGTTAAAAGAGTGTCTTTAGTATTTCTCTTGCTTTCAAAGAAAATGATTTTTATTGGTACACTTTAGGTATACATAATGATCACATTTGTTATACGGAATTTGTACCTCTGCATGATATAACTTCATTCATTTTTTTCCCATTCCCCTACCCTCCCTGAAATCCCTTTTTCCCTCTTTATTTGCAAAAGATTTGTTTCCATCTTTTCCTTCTTTTCTCTCTCTTTTTTTAAACGTTTCCCTTCCTTCCTTTCCCCATTTCCCCTACCTTGTTCACCTTCCCATTTGAACATTTTCTTTCTATTTCACAATATCTATTACACATTCTGGTCCTTACTGACACTTTTGCTTTTTCACACCAGAGAAACAATGCAACATTTACACACGTGTGTCTGGTTTATTCCACCTAAGAGTATGTTCTCAAGGTGCATCCATTTACCTAGAAATATCTCAAGCTTACCCTTCATTATGGAAGAGAAGTTCTCCATTGTATATATAAAAAAACACATCTACTTTATCCAGTCACAAGTTGATGGGCATTTAGGCTGTTTTCAAGACTTGACTATTATAAATTGTGCCAATATACGTGGGTGTGCATACATCGCTGTGGTATGTTTTTAATTCTTTCAGAAAGATACCCAGAAGGGGAATAGCTGGCTCAAATGGAACTTCTAGTTTCTGTTTTTTGAGGAATCTCCATACTGATTTTCACAGTGGTCGCAGCAATCTACATTCTCACCAACAGTGGAGAAGGGTTCCCTTTTTCTCACATCCCTGCCAGCATTTGTTGTTGGTTGATTTCTTGATAATAGCCCTTCATTCTGGAGTAGGACAGAATCTCAGAGTTGTTTTAATTTACATTTTACAAATGACCAATGATGTTGAAATTTTCTCATATATTTATTTGCCACTTCTATTTCTTCATCTGAGAAGTACGTATTCATTACAACTGCCTATTCTTTAATTGTGTCTTTAAATTTGGCTCTGATTTTTTTTAGTTATTTATATATTCTAGGTAGTAATCCTTTGTCTAAGGATGGGGAACAGTTGGCAATTTTTTTTTCCCACACTGTGGGTTGTCTGTTCCCTCTGTTGGTGCTTTCTCTGAAATTGGTTATTAAATGTAGAGGTCTTTTGGTGAAGATTTTTGGGTCTTTTATGTTGAGTATCATGTCATCTGTGAATAATGATAATTTAACTTCTTCTTTTCCTATCCTTGTTCTTTTTATTTTTTTCTCTTGTCTAATTGATCTGACCAGTGTTTTCAGAAGTATATTGAATCAGAGTGGTGATAGTGAATATCCTTGACTTACTCCTAATTTTAGAGTGAAAGATTTCAGTTTTTGTCCATTTAGTATAATGTTGCCTGTTTGCTTGTCATGGGTGCCTTTTTACCAGATTGAGATAAAGACCTTGTATTCTCTTTTCCTGTCAGGGAATTTTTCTATCATGACACCTGTAAACAGGCTTTTTATGTCATTTTAACTATCTCCTACTTTCTCATTTACTCTAATCAATCTTATGTTATACTTTTTTGTATTATCTAGCAGCTGCTGGATTTGTTTCTAATGGTCCTTTGCTATTTTTAGGAAATTCTTCTCTTCATGACTGCTAATCATAATCCTGTCTTCTATATCTGAGATTCTGTCCTCACAGTGGCTCATTCTGCGGTATATACTTTCAATGAATTTTAATTCTCTTGAATCTATTTGAATCTGTTTCATGGATTTCATTTTCTTCATATGCTGGGCATTTGTGAATTACATCATTTTCCTAAGCTCTTATTTTTTATCTGTATCTATTCTAGAGTCACTAAGATGTCTTTCATTTTGATTACCATCTCTGTAGTTATCTGAAAAATTATTGATGATTTGATTTTTTTCCAGAACCTTGTTCATTTGCCTTGTTAATTCTGCTATTACCACTTCAGCAAGGTCAGGTGGGTGACTTTCCAATTATCTCACCTCATTGCTTCCTGGGTTTGCCTTTGGTGAACTGAATGTCTGAGGTTGCATCTCGTTTAAGTGTCTTCTCATTTTCTTTATCATTTTTAAATTTAATTCCTGGGTTGATGATTGTAAATTGCCTATGGCGAATAGCTGTATTGCTAGTATTTTGAACCCTTAGGATATGACTACTTCTCACAGATGTCTTCCAGGTGGAGTTGGCTTTTGGATTTTGAGGCTGTTGCAATATACTACCTTTTCTATTTACTGGGGCTGAGAAGTTGTGCTTACTTGGTCCAAGTTGTGGTTCTGGCTTATAGTATTTTTTTATGACCTTTAGGCAATCTCAGTCTTGGTATACTAGGAAGAACAATTGGTCAGAACAATCATGTCACTTTGAATATTATTGTACAATTAGCAATAATAAATGCATCAAACACAACCTAGAAAATGACAAACTGAGGTTACTAATGATTTGACACCTTTAACCATATGAACTAGATTTGTGGTTTTACAACAAACTTTAAAATGAACCAAAAAATGGTATGCAGCAAATAAGCCCTCAATATTACCATTTTACCCTCAGCAGAGAAAAGTTAAAAGGGCTTGGGGGGAAAATAGAGAAGCAGAACAAGAAGAAGAGATTAGAAGCAAGGTTGGAGGACAAAGAAAGATAATGCAAACTTTGGGAAATTGGTGCAGAAGACAGGAGGGAAAGAGAGAAGGAAGAATTAAAAAGAAGAATGTAAGAGAGCAACAACCATTAAAAACTAGAAACTACTTTTACACTCCTATAAAACCAAGAACAAGAAATGAAGAAAAAACAACAACAAACAAGCAAGAGAGAGAGAGAGAGAGCCATAAAAAGTCCACTTTGGGGTATGTTTCTGCTGTCACTGGTGAATAATGTGAGCAGAGCCCAGATCTGGGTTGATTAATCCCAGCAAGCCAGCAGTAGCTTTATGGCAGAGCAGTGGATAATCCCTGTGAGTATGTACTTTTATTCCCCCTGAAATTCAGGGTGGTTTTTCTCTGTGAGACTGGAACAAGATCCATTCAATCAATGCCCCTTCTATGGGCTTTAACTCAGCAGAGGACCACTAGATGAAGCCAGTAGCTGTTCTGAGTTCTCAGCTCAGTTGGCCGCTCTCCAAGATGCCTTCTGGCCAATTGCCTTCTCCCGTGGGATGTCTGATCCTAAAGTATTTGCCACCAGCCAATGCAGTCCTCCACATGCACTGCTTCCTTCCACTCTTGTGTCTCCCTGTGGAGGTCTCCGGCATAGCTAGCAGTCACCACGTATCTGCAGATTTGAGCTGCCCCTCCCATGCAGTGAGTCTGGGCTCAAGGAGAAGGTGCTGCCTGCTGTCTTCTTCTTCATTGAAGCTTCTCTTTGTGCGCTCTGGGTGGACTTCAGTTCTTGCTTCTGATTCTTCCTGGGTCTGGAGGAATCATTCCCTATTCTTTTCTTCCTTGCTTTTCTATATCCCAGTGTCTGTACACCAAATCTTGGAAGGCTCTTTCTCTGTTGCTTGTGACTCCACCATCTTCCTGGCAGTCCCCTTCTTCGGCTTCTTGTAGAGATAAGCTCTCTTGCTTCTAGGCCTTCCTGTATACTGTTCTGTCTTTCTATAACACCTATCCCCTCCCATCCTTTCATTAGCCTAGGGAATGCCTGTGCATCTTTAGGACTGGGTTGAAGTATCCCTTCTGCTAAGAGACTTTCTTTGAATTTTTGCTGAGGTAAAGCCCTCTTTCTGCAAGTTCTCAGTGGTTACTGTTTTTCTCCATAGTAATCATCACCTTGATTACTTTATGTAGATTTCTGTCTCTGGACAGTAGGCTTCTCCAGCACAGGGGATGACTGCCTTGATGACTATCCAATTCTTAGAACTGAATCAATTTCCTAACACCAAGTAGGCATTCAATACTTGTTTCTTAACATTTTTGGACTGTAGTCAGATCCACACACACAATATAATACCTATAGTTTAGGGGAAGGGTGATTCCGGGTCTCACCTCTAGTGCAAAATTTGGGGGGCACCAAAAAACTCATTTCCTGGAATGTCTGTAAGTGTCCCCAGAGAGGTTTTTTATTTGTATCAGGGAACTAAGAAAAGCAGATGGCTCTACCCAATGTGTGTGGGCATCATCTAGAAAGCTGAGGCCTGAACAGCACAGAAAGGTGCAGGAAGGAGGAATGTGTCTTCTTTCTGCCTGATTGCTGCGAGCTGGAACATCAATATTCTCTTGCCCTGGGTACACCGGGTTCTCAGGCCTTTAGACTCAGGCTAGAAACTACCTTATTTCCTCTCTGGCTCTTAAGCTTGGGAACTAAACCACTGTGTTTCTTGGGTTTCCAGTTTTTGCAGATCATGGAACTTCTCTACCTCTGTAACCATCTGAGCCAATTCTTTAAATCTATTCTCTCTCTCTCTCTCATCTCTCTATCAACTATCTATCTGCAAACACACACATATTTCCTATTGGTTCTCTTTCTCTTGAGAACTATGACTACTATAATATTTTAAGGTATACAAATTGATGCAAAACTATCTGTAATAAACAAAATATCAACATTTTAAATAGTCTCAGAGGCAGTCACAGTGCTATCCTAGACATATTGGAGCCTGAGGCAAAAGGAAGACAATCAGCCATAACATTCTTTATTTAAAAATGTATGACTTGCCCAACATGGAGCTCTTTGTATTAATTTTGATTTATTAAAATATCATACGAAAATATCAGTTCTCTGGAACAACATGTATTTTAGAGTATCATGAAATTTTATGATCAAGGTAAATGTCTCATTTATCTCACTTTGCCACACCCAGACCTCTCCTCCTCTCTTCTGATACCTGCCTTCCTGGCAGCATGATCAACAGAGCAACAGGTTCTCTCTCCTCCTGTCTCCAAGAGTCCTGTGAGGGAAATGGCAGCCTTTCCCAGTTGCTCAAGTCAATATTGACTGAATTCAATTCATTAGCTTCTGTCTAAAACTCCCATACACTGCGGTGTCTCTTTAATATTTGACCATGACCATAGCCACCTTGGCATCCAAACTGGAGGACTTAGAAAGTTATACTCTCTTTCACACTCATCCATAAATTCCCCAGGTTCTACCAACACAAGACAAATGTCCTCAGACAGCTTTTAGAGAGGGCTTCAAATAATGGAAGAGGATAGCGCACAGCATGTAGAAACTGAAAAGCAAAGAACAGATGTCACAGCACTCTCTATGGGGGATTTTCACTGCTACACTTTTCTGCGGGATGCTGACCACAACACCTTGGTAAACATTTTTTCTTTATATCTTCTCCTCAGTCAGAGTATTGCTAAAGGGGTCCAGAGTATACCACCTCAAAGTATACCAGTCTGGCAAGTGGATTATTTTGAACTGAAAACAATTGAGAGAAGCACAAACTCTTTGCCTTGCCCCACTAGTCAGTCTGCTTTCAGTCACTGTGACAAAATATTTGAAATAACCAACTTAGAAGGATTTATTTTGGCTTATGGTTTCAGAGGTTACAGTCCTTGGTGGCTTGACCTCATCCTTTGGGGGCTGCAGTGAGGTTGAATATCAGGCTCAGGAGTGCTCGTTGGAAGAAAGTAACTCAACTCATGGCATCCAGGAAGAAGAGATGTAAATGGGGATGCCAGGGTCCCAATATCTCTTCGAGGTTACACTCCCCATAATTTCATTTCTTTCTACTAGCCCCTATCTCCTGAAGGTTCTCAGTAGGCCAAGCGTTTAGCATATGACCTCCAGGGGGCATTGCAAGACATTTCAGACCCAATCCATAACACTCATCTACAAGGAAGGGTATTTGCATCTTCTAGACTCTATCAGTGCAAGAGACAATACTAGAGGAGCAAACACTGCCCAATTACCCTTATCTTCCATTAGTTTCTTCATGTATTTACCTTCTATAGTTTGTTGTCCCAAAAGCCCAAAGTCCCTTTTCTCTGTTTTTACTCCACTACAAAATTGTGGTTTTTTATTAAATTATCATAGAAGTCCAAAATCTATTCATGAGTCACTTATCACTGAGTTCTCTGTGGGTACACAATGCATGCATTCATAAATTTTTGTTTATTTTTTTCTCTTGTTAATACACTTTTTGTCTGTCTGGTCTGCAGGAATCCAGCCGATGATGAGTAGAAGAAAAAAAATTTTCACCCCTACACTCTATTTCTGTCTCCTTAGCTCCTGTTAGAAAACAGAGATTCCATTTTTGCCCCTTAATTAGGCAAAACAACTGAGTGTTTTTTTCCTAATTTCTCTTCTTTATCACTTACCTGATTTCTAACCAAAATGTTCATCATGGTAGTTTTTTCCAACTTAAATGCCATTTTTCATTGAAATGAAAGAATAAATGTTTCCCTTGCTTACAGAGCAAATTTACCCATCATTTCTCCAAAACACTGATTTTTCTACTTATAGATTTGTATTTGCTGATGGTTTACTGTCTGCAAGCAACTATACTAGACACTTTTCAGAGATTTTATGTATTTTCTATTTTTTACAATGCAATGTAGAGTATCTCCATTTTATCAATGAGACATTTAAGGCTTAATGAATTGTGTAATATTTTGTTCAAAGTCATGTGGCTAGTAAGTGGGAGAAAGAATTTGAATTTAGATTTAATTTTCAAGCCTGGGCATTTGTCATGAAACTATGCTGTTTCATTTAATTTAGCTTACCTGCCTTTTTTTCTCCTTCTCTTCCTTCTTCCCTTCTTTTCTGTTCTCCTCACCCTTCCTCCCCTCTCCTCTCCTCTCCTGTCCTCTCCTCCCCTCCCCTCTCCTCTCCTGTCCTCTGCTCTCCTCTCCTCTCCTCTCTCTTCCCCTATCCTCCCCTCCCTTCCCCTCCTCTCCTCTGCAATAAACTAGCAAATATCTGCGCATTCAGAGTGTGTTTAGTATATCAAATGCTGTCAAGTGCTGAAGCCAGTGCCTGCCCATCACCCGCAGAGGGCAAGTGATGGGGAACAGGGCGTGTAACACACTGAAAAGGCACATATCGCACATGTAGCCCGAGATTCACTCATTTAGTATTCACAACTTAAATTTTGTCTACCATCTTCTCTTCCACATGCATCTTTACTAATGAGAAAGACATGTCATTTGTGTCTTTCTCTGTAAATTTTAAATGGTTTAGCTGAATATATAGGATATTACATTCCCTGCTGTCAAATGCCTCCCGAATCTAGCAGCACAGCCTGCTGAAGAGAGACAGTTGAGCTTGCTTATGACTGGGAGCAGGATGGAAGGGTGCACCCTCCACGGGTTTTCTACAGTGTTTGTGGAAAAGTGGGGAGGCCAGGCTTTACTGAGAATTGGAAGCTCGGTTTAAGGAACGGCTTTCAAAGCAGTTTGATTAGGTTAAATATCAAGTTTAATGAGTTAGGATTGGTGGAAATAGCAAAGCAAGATGTTTGAGGCAAGAGGTTTAAATGTCTTAATTATAAAGCCAGCCTAGTGGTACTTTTTTGTGAAGTATGGCCATATCTTCCAGGAATTCCAGTAATGAGTAATCAAATCATTTGCCAAGACAAGTGTAACCTGAAAAGTAAAGCTATGCTAATAAAGTTATGCTAATAAAGCTATAAAGACAGTAGAGTAATTAAGTCATGTTAGTGCAGACACTTTGCTTATATAAGTAAATGGAATACATAGTAAAACTAGAGTTTTAAAATGTTCATGTAATTTTCACAAATCACATGAAGCAAATTGTTAAATTTTTGCGAAATTGGGCTTGGAAACTGCAATGTCCTGTCTAAAAAGTGATTGTCAGTTTCAGATTTGTTTTCTCTATTATCTGTTCTGAAATTTCAGACATATTTTGACATTTATTCTTTTTGGCATCTGTCTCCCATTATCTAAAGTAGGACAAAATTTTGTTTCTGACCCATCTTAAATCTGTACAGATGAGTTATATGGAAATGCATTCTTCTATCTGCCTAAATTGACTGTGATTCAAGTAGGGGAGATAATAGGCCTATATATTTTTTCTTTACAACTTTATATTTCACCACTCAATCACTAGGTGTTTTCTTGTTTCCCCCATTTTAAACTTGTCCCCAGTTTTGTCCACAGCTTTCTATAGATGTGATCCTTTTATCGTGGCTGCAGTGGTTAGAAAGGGATGAGGTGGTAGGATGGTAAAGACTCATTTGGCAAGTTCCCCAAAATATTTTTTAAAATGCTGTGGCCAATTTGGAGGCGTGAACCATTACTCACATATGGGGGACTGGGCCATTCATCCTCTGATGTGTTCAACTACAGCACAGCTGTCAGATTGAGGAAGTTATAAATCTTCCTACAAGTTAACATTCACATTTAATTAATACTAATAGGCAAAGCTGTCTCTAGAGGGAGACAAGGCAATAGAATGAAGTCCAAGAAGCGGATAATAAAAGTAGTGTGTGAAAGTTTTATTTCTATATCAATCCAGTTGAACTGCTAATAGTATCCTCTGTGGATATTTTTCCTTAGTTTGTTTTTTAGGATGGTTCCTCTGTGGTTTGGATTTGAGATATTCTAATGCTTAACAGATTAGACATCTTTACTTGCTCTTGGAAAATTTAGGAGAACACACTCAGACCCACCACATTTCTCATGCAGGATATTATGGCAGGTGCTCCCATTCCTGACATCCATCAGTTTAATCATAGACCCAAACAGTTTGTTTTGGGCATTGGGCTATGACAATCGCCAGAGGCTGTGATTTCCAAATGGTCCTTGGGCTCAATCAAAGTCAAATTGATTCAGCAGCACTGTGTAATGTAGGTATTAATAGCTCTTGGTCTATTCCACTCTGCACTTTTACACGTTTAAAGGCAGCTTGAGTGGTATCCTTCCCTAAAGCCTTTAGGCAGTCTCTGTGTGGATAACGAACAATCCACATAGATTTCTGAAAACGCTCACAGTGCACCCAGGACAGTGTTATTTCAGTTTAATGTATAATGAGCTTCTGAGCTTCACCAAGGGGTGATGGGAGGGAAAGTGTGATTGAGCCTTTCTTGCTGCGTGCCTATGGTTCACCTTCAGAATCAGTGAAGGGGGTGCTTGATTAGATGGCCCTCTAGGGAATTCCCAAATGTTACTCTTCATCGGAAATGCTCTCATAGCTGCTTTGATTAACACATGGCCATCTATCAGGGGTGGGTAAAGTGGCCCAGCCATGTCCCATCGGGATGGATTTATCTCCTTCTGCAGACTCCAGTGAAGGTAGTTTCCCTTCTATCCTTCCTTTCAGGACTAAAAGTTTTACTAATAATACAGTAGCCTCTTCTCATCCTTACAAGATTGTTCCTAGACCTTCCGGTGATTACACTTAATTTATAAATTAGGCACAGTAAGAGATTGACAACAATAAGTAATAATAGGATGAAACAGTTATAACAAATAAAAGACTGTGATAAAGTTATGTGAGCTTGAGCTCTCTCAAATTACCACACTCTATTCACCCTTCTTCACATAGGTAACTGAAAGCACAGGTAGCAAAACATGGATAATGAGGGACCACTGAATGCTACCACCTGTACAAGCTACTTAAACAATTCTTTCATCTATTTTGACTTCTTCTCAGGGTGAACTGGGATGAGTTTCTGGCTTTCTCTCCCCAGATGGCCTTTGGAGAAACTAGAAGCAAGAAGGAAGTGTGAGCCCAAGAAAAAACATAAAAATGCCATGAACCTTCTGGAAATGTGAATGGCTATGGTGAACTCCTTTGCAAATGTGCAGGGGTTGGGCGGTGAGATGGGGGACAGGTTGGGGCAAGAGGGACAGGTTCAGGCTGAGAAGGACACTGTAGAGAGAATGAGAAAGCAGACCTTAGATTCTGCTACAACTTCCTCCTTACACGGCCTTTCTAGATTTTTTATAGCTCTTTATAACCCAGCTCTGTGCTGCCAAGGTTTTTGTAGTAGTATCGGAGCAGAACAAAATTCTTAGAGGAATGAGAAGTTTATAAAAACAGATAAAGCATAGCCAGTCACACTCTGGTATTTTCTTCATTTCTGTCTCCATAAACCCCCTGGGGAGCAAGGATTAGGGGGACTATCAACTTCTTTTTAAGAGTTTAGAGATGAATTCCCAATAAGGACAGGAATGTATATAGTTTTTTTCCCCCCAGGATCCTACACACCTAGACACTGTCTTTGATAAAAACAATCAAAGACAAAGAGATTTATACAAATTTCTAGAGATAAACAGCAGATCACCTACAAAGATAGAATGATCAAAATTATCAACAGCAATGCTATATATAAGAAACAATGACTTAGTATTTTAAAAGCATTGAAGAGAAATTAATTTTTTGTCAAGACTTTTCTGTGGAGCCATATTGGTATTTAAACAGGACAATACGAATAAAAGTTTAAGTACCGCCTGCACCTGTGTTATTTGTGTAATAGCAGCCTGGGACTAATGGTGCAATTTCCTGGTTCTGAGTCATAGGTTACTTCTGCCATGTTGACATCTATACCTTAGGTGCTGGCCTCATCTCTATGTGGCATGTTTTTCCTTCAGTTGTCACCATCACATCTATATTTCAGTCCGCAGGATTGATGACTAAGAAATTTATACAAATACATGAAAGGAAAGATCCCTTTTCTTTTTTAAAAGCTGTAGCCAAAAGCTGAACATGTCACTTCTACTAGTAGCCTATTCCCAGGCTGGCTTTGACTTGTGATCCTCTTGTCTCAATCTCCCATGTGCTGGGAATATAGGCATGTGCCACCACACCTGGTTGTGAATCTTAACTCTACAGAAATGTAAGTTCAGTTAAAATTCAAAGATTCTGTAACAAAGTGGAAAAGTGAAAAAGGGGGATTTTATTTTTTACCATCATTATGTACTAAAAACCTGAAACCAAAACTATTACCAGGAAGACAGAAGAAAAGATAAGACTATCCACTAACATCACCACTGCCAAACACAATTCTGGTAAAGGCTATCAGAAAAAGAAATGGCAAGCCGGTCGTGGTGGTGCACGACCTAATCCCAGCACTCAGGAGGCTGAGGTAGGAGTGTTGTGAGTTCGAGGCCAGTTTGGGCTACAACGCGAGTGCAAGGCTGGCCTGAGCTACATAGTGCAACCCTGTCTCAAAAAACTAGGGCCGGGAGTTTGGCTCAGTGGCTTAAGCACCTGCCTGGCAGGCATGAGGTTGTGAGTTTGATCCCTGGTGCCACACACACACACACATACACAAAAGATATGCTATATGATCGGTGGTCCAGAAAGGGACAGAACCTTCATTAGTGGGCATGACATTATTTACCTTGAAGAAAAACAACAAACTCAATATGCAAGCTACTAAAACAATTAAGAAAATGTAGCAAGATTGTTGGGTACAAGATTAATTTAAGAAACCAATGAGTTTTTATACTATTAACTATCTAGAAAATATAATAAAAATAAATTGTGATTCACAATTCTGATAAAAAGTTAAAGGTATTTGAGAATTAACAAAGAATACATAAAACCTTTTTGAGAAAAATTTGAACTGACCAAAGATATAGAAATAAGTCTAAATAAAAATAGTTTCAAAGCATTTGGCTATTTATTAATATTATAAAGATGTCAATTCTTAGCAAATTAATTTATATGTTAAAAATATCTCAGTTAAATTCCTGGTAGAGTTTACTATAAGATTTATGTGAAAGAATAAATGTCCATGAATGGCGAATTCAATCTTTAGAAAATAGAGAAATGAGGTGGTTCTTTAAAACAAACTACAAAGCCTCACAATGATATAAACAGGTGATACTGGCCTAGGAATAAAACAGATAATTCAGTAATCTAATATAGGACAAAGATAGTACTACCAATTAATTTGAAAGCACATGTTAGTAGAAGATGTTGGGAAAACCACTCTCCAAATAAATAAACTAACTTCTGTCTATTACCATCTACAAAGGTGGACTCTAGAGAGATTAAAGACCTGAATGTGAACAGTATGGTTAAAATTAAATATATATATATATATATATATATATATATAATTAAAGATATATATATATAAAACTAAAAAGTATACAATTAAAGATACAATATAAGAATATCTCTTTATATAGGGGAAAAAAGAGTTTTATAAACTCTCTTGGCTTAGATCTAAAATATTTCCCCAAAATCTCACGTATTCAAAAGTGACTGGATTAGTGGGGCACTGTACTCATCAGCGACAAATCATAGCTGAATATGCTGTTAGGAGGTCGAGCCAGATTGAAGGTGGGCCACTGGGGACTTTATCTGAAAGGGTATCTGCTCCTCCTCCTCCTCCTCCTCCTCCTCCTCCTCCTCCTCCTCCTTCTTCTTCTTCTCCTT
>RJWM01020765.1:0-10857 GCA_004363535.1 Dasyprocta punctata | reverse complement strand
TCTCCTTTATGTTGTGGATTTTGGGTATTTTGTTCCAGTGATGGGAAATCTGGTTAATGCATACACCTTCACAACCATATACCATAAAATGAAATCTAAGAACATCATTGAATGAAAGATACCAGGGACAAATTTGTAAGTGACAGGAATTGGGAAATTATTTGACAGTTAATTATTTGAACCCCCAGGCTGACAAAAACCTAGAATACATAAAGTACTAGGAATTTTTGCAAATCAACCACAAAAAGGTAGGACTTTTAAGGGAAAGAAACACAGGCCATGGATATTTTATGCCATTTACAGAAGGGAACAACCCAATATTTGACAAACACCAAAGAGTTGCCCAAATTCACCATTCATGGGAATTGTAAGTTAACATTACAATGAAATATTTCACACGCGGTAACTTTCCAAAATGATACGGATATGGAGCTCTGCCCTAACGCGTGGTTGGTGTGAGTACACATTTACACAGTCATCTTGAAAAGCATTCTCAACAAATTCAGTGTGGATACATTCTAGATCCATGAATTATCTTGCTTGTTGTTCCCCAAAGAAATTCCTAGTGGAACATAGTGGGACAGGCCCATAGTGGGTCATGTTTGTAGATGTTCATCATGACATTGTTTGTGGGAGCTGGGAGTAATCTGGGTTAGAGGGCAGGTGAAATGGTGTGTAAATTTCAGTATAAAATTTAGGGCAGTGGCAGAAGCAGTGCACCGTAAGTACAGCAGTGCCAAGAAATTTTCAAGACACTGTTCTGAGTAATTAATGTAAGAAAGTATGATGTCTGTAGTGCTGACATCCAATACCATTTATGTAAAGCCTTAAGGAATACACACAAAATCCAAATAAGCATTTTATAAGAATTAACACCAGTAAGAGAATATCCATCAAGATATTAGAAAAGTTGCTACAGTTGTGGTGGAGGAATAGGAGTGGGAAAGGAAAACAAAGAATAAATAAATAAGAGCGAGTACTTAGCACGGACCATTACTGAAAGCGTTTCTTTTTGTTTCAATCTTGAAAATACCAGAATGGATAAGTCTATCAAGAGATCCTGGCCCTGAAGAAACAGGGATGAGGATGGATGGGGATGGTATAAGGGCACTGATTTGAGACCAGGGAATGGATGGGTGGTGAATGGCCTAACCGTGATCTACACGTAAGATCCAGTGACAAGGACACTGGAAGTCAAGGGGAGCACCGCCGCCCTTCTGCTTGCCCTAAGCAAAATGCATAATCTTTACAATGAAAAAAAACCAAGGCCAACTACAGACCACAGGGCCGCTTTTCCTTCATTAAAAGTGAAGACCTATCATCTAGAGTACAAAAGGTGGGAAGGCTCAGTTCCACTTCACCAGGGACTTTCCAGCTCCACAATTAATTGGCTGCACCTGGACTAATTTCTCCAGGTGTAATTTGTCTCCACAAGAGACCAGCCTTTAAAACCTTGGGAAGCATCAAATATAGCAGGAAAAACAGTGAAGTTGAAAGAAAAAAAAAAACCTCATTCAAATTCTAAAACCATTTGTGAAAAGATATTAAATAATATAATGCTGGCACAATGTTCTAATTGTTTCTTCCGATTCTCTGTAAATGCTTTGTGTGTCTATACTTTTAAATATCTTTTAAAACACTCCTTTAAAAAAATCTTTCTAAATCCTAGCTTTAGGTATTAATGTTTTTCATCCTTGGAAAGCTCTAACATATTTTTTCCTAAAGTTACAATTGTGTTTCTGATTTTGCTGTTGAAAACAGTCTCAAATTTAGGGTTACAAACAGATGAAACAAACAATCATAATAAAAATCATTGGAGTTAGGCTACAATTAGAAGTTCGGTTTAGGAATCTAACAGCTCTATAGAATATCGTCTTAAGTATAGTTCTAAAAAGGCTAAAATGTATATTATTCCACTTAGTATAAATACTGGTAGTTGGGGTAGATACATTTTGAATTCAGCCAATGGCAGATCTTTTAAATTATGGTTTCATGGAAAGAGTGCTTACACTAGATTTTGAAAAATGGATAGACTTCAGGTAGTAAAGAGTTTATTTTTGGCAGAAATACGAATTTGAATGGAAGTTCAGAAATGATCAAAGTGCAGTATGTTTGAGAAATGGTGAGTGACCCTATTTGTTTTGATATCAAATTGGTCTTAACAAGAAAGTAATGTATTGCATATATATTAATTTATTTCATCTTCAGAACCCTAAAAAGAAACTTTCCAAGCAGAAGTACATAGAACAGGTCAGAATAGGAAGTGAAGTCCAGGGACACATGACAATGATATAACAGAGGTAGGTAGTGATCATGGAAGTGTACTGAAGAGGAGGGAAGCTATGGGAAGACATTGAAGATGAATCTGGAAACTCTAGCTCAAGGGGCTTGACTGCAGCTCTGTAGTATCACCCTATGAAATAGGGAAGCTGTGAGATTTACTTTGGGGAGGAATAGAAGATAATGTTAGGAGTTTAAGTGAAATATTGGTGCAAAATCAAGGTGAAGCTGTTCCATAGGCTTCCAGAGATAGGGATTTTCGTTCACCATGGAGGACAAAGCTACTGTTCAAATTTAGAAGTCATCCAGTGAAAGAGAAAAGGATCCAATCCAGGTGTAGGAACAGTTTCCAGAGGATCTCAGTAGCAGGAAGAACTGAAGACTGGACCTTATGGAGAAAATGCCTATGTTTTTCAATGGTCATGACATCTCTCAAATCCTGAGACATGAGACAAGCAGCACACATTAACAGATCCTTTAACTGATTACCATGGTACTCATACTGGTCTGGGATGAGCTAAACCTTTTCATTTGTGTAGAAGAATGATTCTCTTTGTGCCTTCTACCACTTGTTCCTATGGTGTGGATGAGTGAGAATTCGACTGGTCAAGGAGTACACTTCTTTCAGCTGTGGATCTTCATCAAGCAATTATTTTATCTTTTCCAGTTTTCCTGTTTCTAAAAGAATGCTGCAGGTATTGCTGTCATCACTTCTAAAATAGAACCTGTCTTTTTTTATTCTCTCCAGTAAAAATGACACTTTAATCTGGTTTCTCAGTGTTCGAAAAAGAAATTCTCCATTCTATAGTTCCCAGTCCAGTGAATCTCACAGATCTGCCATTTTCAAATTTTAAAAAAAATCACTTACATTTTTAATTATTATGACACATCATAATAGTTCATATTTTGCAGATGAATACCTAGTCTGTGTTTTATATGTGTTATTCCATGTCATTTACCCATTCATTCTACAAATGTTTAATAGCACCTAAGTAACACTATGGTTCTAAGTGCCGAGGATAATTCTTGCCCTCAGAGGTTTTTAACTTCCAAATGAAAGTGCTATAGGAGAGAGGGTGAGCTGAAGCCGGCGGGAGAAGCAGGCAGAACCTGCCACTTACAAGTCCCAGGACAAGCCAGGACCTATGTGGAACTTCTTGGGAGCTCCCAAGAGATGTGGACAGCATAAAGGAGACCAGACACCAGGAGGACGCTGCCAGCGTAATTTCCCACATTAGCCTACACCGTGTTTCTCAGGTGCTGTGTACTTTCATTTGTGATTTCACCCTCTTCTCTTGCTCTGCCCAGGTTCGCTCTGTCGAACTGGTTTGTTCCATACCCATTTACCCTGGACTTTTCAAATAAAATTTGACATGGATTTCGGCTTGTCTCATCCAATTCTTTGAGGCTAGAAGGACCTGGAATACTCTTGATTGACGAGCCATTTCCAAAGAAGTTACCTGATAACAGAAGAACTAGGAGTGTTAATGTTTTTCCTTAAGTGAAGTGGACCATGAAAAACTGAGAGGGATTCAGAATGTAGCTCACTGCTAGTGTTTGCTTAGAATGTGCAAAGTCCTGTGCTTTTTTCTTTTTTCCTAGCACGACACACACATGCACGTGCAGAAATAAAATGAAAACTGAAAATTTTAAATTTTCTAAATATCTAGACAAGTAAAAATCAATGAACTAATGTTAATTAGACATTCCTGGAAAAAAATATTGAGGGAGAACTGTTACATGTCATGTTCATCTGTATTGAAACATTATAAATTCTGAAATATACTTTATTAAAAATTGAGCTGGTGAAAAGGAAAGCAGAAGTAATTTTCCTTTGCTTGGATGTTAATAAGTGCTACTTGTTCCAGAGTGGAGGAATTTTCCTTTCCTATGTTGGATGATATCATCTATTCAACTCTACTTGAACCTGGTGACCAACTCTAAAAAGGTGAGTTCTTAAAATGGCAACTTTCTCAATCTATAATTTTAGATTTTGCCATCTTTAGTATTAAATTTTAATTCTCTTGCTGTCTGTGCTTTTAATTAAATCTCTAAGCATCTTTTGAAGCACTAGCCTATTTCTATATCCCTATGCTCTCATCACTGAGGAATTCTTCTAATGTGTTCCTATGTAAAATAAAAACTTCCAAGTAAGTCTTTTAATTTTAAGCTATTTTTATTGAAAGAATGATCCCCAATAAGACTAGCAATATTATTGTGCATATTTAAAGCTTTTTTTCCCAGAATAAATTTAAAGTAATTAGGACATTAATAATTCTTAGGTGGAATAAAATTGGTTAGCAGCAGTAACATATAGTTGTTCTTAGGAAAAAATGAAAACAAGTATCTTCTTCCAAGTCAGTAGACACATGGGGTAATATATGATGGGCACCTATGGAGACAGGAGAGATTCCTGGGTCTACAGCTGCTAATAACTTGCTTTGGGACTAGGGAAAAATCAGTTTACTTTCTTCTGGTTGTGCTTTCACAGCTGGAAAGAAAGGGTAATTAGACTGTTGTTTGGATGAGGCAGGAAAGAAAATTCTAGCTTTGCTCAAACACACTCCAATAATCCAAATGCAAAACGTGGAATGGGCTCAAATAACCTGAATAATTCCCTCAAACTTTTCAATTGTGCATATGCTGGAAACTTGACCCAATCAGAAAAAGTGATACTTCAAGAAAAATTGTGAAAGAAAAACAAATGAAAGTGGTTGTTGGAAAAGAAAAACAAAAAGTAGTGAAAGTAATTGGCTGAGGGAAGACTGAAGTTTAGGTCTCTCAGAGAAACCACAAAGAGAATGTCGAGGTAGTCCTCATTCTGTAATTTCAGTTATAATGTAAATTTGATTGAATCTAAATTTTAATTACAATAGCTCTATGATGTTAGATATCACTGAAACATCTTAATAAAGTTAATGAAGTGATAAAATAGGGAACAGAATGCCATCTAGGTCAAATGTGTAAGGTCCATTATCAAAGCAGACAATATGTAACGGTATCCTCTCTCTCACCTAGAAAATCAGTCTATTAAAATCAGGTGCCTTTGAACACAGGTGGAAAATGAGAATCATTCAGATATGCAAAATATAATTAAAAGAACATTTTCCAAGGGAAAATTAATTAAACTGAGTAAACATATGGTTATCTGAGGACTTAAATGTGAAATTACCACTTTACACATCATGTAGACACCAAGAGAATAACAATTCTCATTTATAATGTAAGTGCATCAGAACATTGTAGAAATCTCTGTAGTTGGTGTAGAGCCATTTTAAGCACTGAGTGAAGGCCAACATGTAAGAAAATGTTTTCTGAAAAGTGAGGAAAATCATATGTGAAATGCCAAATAGAGGTCTCCTTAACCCTAGCACTTCTAAGGTAATTCTGCATCCATGTCAATATATAATCAGACAGAAAGATAGAGCTAAAAGACAAGGGATCCAAAATGAAGTATTTTATTCACTAAGGATTTTTAGGCCAATGTTGTTCGTGTGAGTCTAGACCAAAAATGTATCCAAACCTTAATGTTCCATCTTCTAATCCAGTGAGGTATAGAAAGAATACTTAATTTCTATGCTATTTTCTAATCATAACAGTACTATTTGTTAATTACAAAAGACTACCTTTGATCTTGCATTTGGACCTCCAGTTTTCCACAGTTAGTTTTTGGAACAATTAACTTTCCTTGTGGGTGTTCCATTTTCCTGAATTATGCTTTCCTGAGCTCTCAGGATCCCTTTTTAAAAACTTAGCTACTGAGCCAAGAAACCTATTTTACCTGGGGAAAGAACTGGTGAAATGTACTGCACTTTGAATAATTTAGTATCTTTTTTAGGAAAAAAGTAAATATTTCATATATTTTATGGTAAATGAAATGTGTATCGCATTTAGAAAAACAGCATAAATACTTGGATTCCTGCACCATTGCTTTGGCCTGCTTTTGCACAGTGTGTGTTAGATACTTAGATCCATACTATATTTCTGTGTTTGCACCTACTAAGCCAGTGCAGTCTGTAAGTCATAGGGCTTCTACATTATACTAGTTACTCTAGGTCAATATATTTTTCATTTCAAAACAAAGTTTCCTTTACCTCATGTTCAGTTTTTCTTTTTTTGGAAATTAAATAGTGAACCTAAACATTTTTTGTGGATGGATAACATGCTATTGACTTAGGAAGTGGTTGATGAAGTGGCTCATGGGGGCTAAGTGTGGGGAATAATTGACAGTTCTTCAGCAGGTGATGGTTAGTGAGTTGGAAAACCTGGTAAAGGAGCTGTTTCCTAATGTGTGAAAATGAGGGCTTATTCCAGAAGTGCTCAAAAATGTATTCTGATTTTCTAAACTATTAGATCAGGTTGTACCACTCTCACCTCAATGTTCCGAAATGATTGAAATCATTTATTCAATGTTTAATTTTTATTTTTGTGACTATTAAAGATGAAACAAACTGCTATAGATTGAGGTATAGACTCAATCCCTAATGTATCACAGTATCAACTCCACAGAATATAGGTTCAAGTTAACTGATTCCCATTTACTAAATATGCACAGACACCCTCTAATGCACACATGTGGGTATTCATGCAAGGACTGGTAAGGATTATCACATAAGAAAGTTCCTACCTTTTAGATGAGACTCCAGGTGGGGGATTTATACTCACTTACAACGTGGAAAGGAGCTAGTATTTACTGGAAATCTAATATACAGTGGATTTTCTTTGCAACAACTTTGTGAGATAAATATTGTTAGACCATTAATGAATTAATTAGAATAGTTAAAATATGTATCTGATGTTTACTTAGAAAGAGCAAAGGAATATAACCTGGAAGGTAAAACTCACTCTCCCAAAGTAACCACTGCTACCGCTGTGGGTATCCACTGGGATACTTGATCAATACATGACTTTTTCTTAAAGAGACAAATGGACCTTACTATATACATTGTTCCTTACCTGGCCTTTGGCACTTAATATTGAGAATGACATTTTGTCTCTATGTTATAAATGTGGAAACTGAAGTTCGGAGAGTTTAAATTGACTTAGCAGTTGGCAGAACTGAGAATTTAAATCTTTTAGACTTCAAGTCTCAGGTTCATTTTGCTTCCTTTTGTTGTCACTTAAAAGCATTGGATGATTTTTTCATTTACATATAGTAGTAGCTGCCACTAAGCCTGGGTGAATTTGCAAAGCACCAGGAGTCTATCCTCTCTGTGCTTCCCCTTTTTCTGGTACTGGGATTGAACCCAGTGGTGCTGTACTGCTGAGCTATAGTGCAAGTGTTTTTATTGATTTATTTTTTACACTGAGGTAGAGTTTCACTAAGCTGTCCAGGCTGAACTCAAACTTGCAATCTCCAGCCTCCTGAGTGGCTGGAATTACTACTGACTTTCTTCTCTCTTCTTCTTGCATTCTTTTTCTACCTCCTACAGTCCTCTCTACCAGTCCTAAACTTACAGTGCCTTAACACAACACAAAATGCCCAACTTCATCTCTGTCTTCATTATAGTGCTCTATCCTTCTTGATTTCTCCAGAAATGCCTACTGCACCCACTTTATAATTTTCTCTTCTTTATGTCCCACACTCACAATCAGGAATTTGTTTTTTTCTAAAAAAAATAGCTAGATTTTGGCAATTTATGTTAGGAAAGTATCCTATAAGCAGACGGGTAGAGGACATTCCAAGACGGCCCCAGGGTACACACTAGGCATGTGCCTGGGCTGGAGAATTCTAGGTCCTTTCTAATCCCTCTTACTAGAATGATGAGGTCCTGCGCAAGGACTTTTCTAACTGAAGATGGTGTGAAAGTGGTCTCTTGATGACGCTCTAAAGATAGAGGTGTGGAGCTGCCTTCATCCTTGTTTGGTGAAGAGATGTGACAATGAAAGAAGGAAGGCCACATGTGATTTGTTCAAGAGAGGGTTTCTGAGGAATTTGCAGCTGAGATTTAAAGGACGAGTGGAAATCAGCCAAGGAAAGTGTGGTGTGGGAGCAAGGAGGTCATACTGGGGAGAGTTTTGGGCAGAAAATTCTAAAAGTGGAAGAGAATACATCCTTCTAGCTCTACTGCAGAAGAACAAGTGTGAGAGAAGAGGAGGGTGGAGAGGTGAGTGGTACACAAATCCCAAAGTAATGTCAAGTACCTCAAGTGCTCACAGACCACCACAAATGGAAGGTAACATGGCAGGAGTTTTATGATGTGTCAGTTCAGTGCTCTTGGTTAGGAGCAGGAGTCATTGGATTGGGGTTTTACCTCAGTGGTGTAAGCTCTTGCCTGTCAAGCGTGAGGTAGTGAGTTAGATCCCTGGTACAAAAAAAAAAAGCATGAATCATTGATGAGAGCAGAAGTGGGACTTCAGGGAATATTTATTGGCCAGTTCTGGAAGCATCACAAGGGGCTTGGAATATGGGTGTTATCTTGAGGAGGCCTGGTAAAAACCAGGTAAAGGAAACAGTCCTCCTGAGGCTGCAGTAGACAATGTTCACAGACACACACCCCAAAACCACAGAACTCTCACTGATGCCACTGTCACCATGCCAAGTAGGGTAGCAGTTGCGCCTGCATATTGCTGTTGTTGGAGGTGAGTGTCTGATCAGCCACACTGGGATCACAGGTCTATATTTAGCATTCAGAGAGTTGGGAGCAAACAATGTCTGCCTCATAAAGACTTTGATATTTAGGGGCTACCACCTTCTCAACAATCGTAACATGTGGCGTTCTCCCACAAAAATTAGCAGAGGAAAGGGGTGTTAGACTAGCGAGCAGCCAGGAAAAGAAGCAAATGGCTGCTTCTGATGTTTGTGTTTTATTGTTTAATTTTTAATTTTGTAAATTTTAATCTAATTGATGAATATATTTGGGGGTACAATGTGATATTTTGGTAAGTGTGTACACTATGGAATGATCAATTCAGACTAACTAGCTATCCATCAGGCTAACCTATCCATATGCCCACACACATATTTCTTTGTGGTAAGGACATTTAAAAGTTATTCCTTTTAACTCTTTCACAATACATGATGTATTGTATAATTACTCGTTGCGCATTTGTAGTGTTCTTTCTGCTGTCTGGGGTGTGTAGGGAAAGTGGTGGTGGGGGAACTGGCTGCAATAAAGATAGCTAAGAAGCTATTGGAATAATCCTGACAAGGGGGATGGTGGTAGCCCGGACCACAGAAAAGACAGATGGCAGTGTGGATGGGTAGAAATAAATGGACTCAGACTGAGATTTGAAATGGTTTATTTACCAGTTGGCTGTGGGGGATGGAGGATTCTTGGGAGGGGGGGTTGCTGAGAAAAAGTAAGGTGCAAAGGATGATAGTTTTTGGCTTGGGCAACTTGTTGGCAGATGGTACTGTTCATTTAGAGAGCCTGGGAGGAGGAATGGGGCCTCCAGTAGGCTTGTTTTAACCCTGCTCTGCAAACCAAGGTGCTCAGAGAGGTTAAACATCCTGTACACAGTTGTACACTTAGCCAGAATACACACCAGACCTGTTTGGATTAAAAACCTTATGCTCTTTCTTACAACACTGTTCTCTGAGTATCAGAATAAGATTGTGGAGGAATCTATTAAAATCTGAGCACTACATTTTCACATGTTATCTTCTCTGAAGAAATATGTCTAACTAAAACTTTCAGTGGAAAGAAATATTTTCATAGGAAGATAACTTGCTAAGATTTTTCAATCTGTGACCAAATTGTTTTTTTATCCTTTATTCTGCATGGTCTGGAGACTAAAGCTTCTCTGTGTATTTACTCTTGTATCATTGCTGTGACTATGTCCGGCATTTCTAAAGGCCATTGAAAGGTGCAGAAGAAAAGCAGCAGTGAGACTAGCTATGGAAAATTTCATAGTATATCGTTAACACTTAAGAATTTTTATTCATTTCTGAGCCAGCACAGGCAGGGAGATTCAGCCAGATCTGCCCCTGTGCACCTGCCATGACCTCTGGGAGGCTTGCTTCCTGTGGGTGGCCAGCGTGGGCAGGGAGATGCAACCAGATATGCCGTGTGTGCCTGAAGGCCACCATAGGAGACCCTTGCTTCCTTCAGGCAGCCAGTATCCACTGGGAGAATCAGACAAACACACCCTGTGTGCCTGCCACCACTGCGGGAGTCCTGGTGTAGACATGCAGGCTGAGAGAAGCAGCAGCCCCAACACCATGCACCCCTGGCCATCGGGGAAGCCTCAGTGTAGCTTCATGGGTCTGGAGAAGCCCACCCCACACCCTGCTCCCTCCCTGGGAACCTGGGTTTAGAGAAACCCAGGTGTCTGTCCCATTCTCCTACGCTGTGGAGGGGCAGCCAATGTGGGAAGTGCCTGGGATCCCACAACCAGCTTTTTAGGAGGAAACCAGGAGAACGTCAAGATGAAGGAGCAAAAGGCAATCTCAGACCTCCAGCCCACACAGAACAAGTCTGAGAAGTATAGACATGGAAGAAAATGGAAGTCACACACCTGAGATCTCTGAGAGGACAGCAACTGAAGTAAAGAAACAACTTCATGAGGCTGTAAAAGTAATCAGATCAGAAATAATGTCTCAGGTAAAAGAAGGAATCACAAACATAATGAAAG
>RJWM01020764.1:0-36555 GCA_004363535.1 Dasyprocta punctata | reverse complement strand
AACATATAAAGAATTAAAAGAAATCAGGCCCCTAAAATTCAAGGACCCAATCCAAAAATGGGCATCTGAGATGAATACACACTTCTCAGAGAAAGAAATACAAATGGCAAATAAATATATGAAAAAATGTTCAACATCAATGGTCATTTGGGAAATGCAAATTAAAACAACACTGAGATTCCATCTCACTCCAGAAAGAGTGGCCAAGATTAAAAAATCAACCAGCACAAATGCTGGAGGGGCTGTGGGGAAAAAGGAACTCTTCTCCACTGTTGGTGGGAGTGTAGACTGGTGCAACCAGTGTGGAAATCGTGTGGAGATTCCTCAAGAAGCTAGGATTAGAGATTCCATTCAACCCAGCTATCCCTCTTCTGGGCATTTTCCCAGAAGAATTGAAAACATCATACCACAGTGCTATCTGTGCACCCATGTTTATAGCAACCCAATTTGTAATAGCCAGATTTTGGAAACAACCCAACTGCCCATCAATCAAGGAATGGATAAAAAAGATGTGGTATTTTTATACAATGGAGTACTACTCAGCTATTAAGAAAGATTGCATTGAGACTTTGGTAAGTAAATGGTCACGACTTGAGACCATACTCATAAGTGAGATAAATCAAACCCACATGTGTAAATACTGTATTGTCTCCCTAGTGTAAGAAATGGAAAAGTATATATGATCCAAAATCTATAATAAATACTATGTAAGGGTAAAAAACAGCTCAAAGAGCAAAAGTAATTGGGAAGGGAAAAGGTGGAAAGAGAAAAGGGAAGAGGAAAAGATATAAACCTGTTTGTATGTATATGTAAGATAACTAAAATGAACACACTGCTGAATGTATTCGTTATTGAGAAAGAACAATTAATACTCATATGATTAGATCAATTTTACATGTCTATATCTGTTAATGTAAGTAACCATTTTAAAGATAATGATATGCAATATTGCGACCATTGTCAAGTTTCTATGATCCTGTTTTGTAAACCTGCAATGTTACTGTTGTGTATTTACTCTACTCGTTTGTTTGTCTCTTTTGCTTGTTGTCTTTGTTATATATGTCTTTTTTTCTTTTTTCTTCGTTTAAATAAAAAAAGAGTAGAATCCATAAATCACATAAATTAAAAATGAAAAGTAAAACAATGAGGGAATTCTTGAAAGGGGAAAGACAGATGAATATGACAAAGCTAAGTAAACCTTACTACGAGAAAATTGCCATTGCTTCTTCAGACCCCAGAAGAGAAAAAGCATCATCAATAAAGCAAGCACATAATCTGTGTTGCTATAGCTTGTGACACCTTTCCTCTATGTCACTTAAGCCTGGAATATGGTTTGGACAATCACAGTTAACCCCCTCACTGAGTTCTTAGGGCAGATGGAACTGGAGACCACTGGGGCATTAAGTCTGTAGAATGATTATTCTCATCCTGCTCTTCTCTGCACAGGCAACTGACAGAGGCTGAACCACACATCTCAGAGCTTATTCCACGGATTCAGAGGACATAAAATAATTTCTGATCTCTGCTAATACACTGACACATGCTTTGACAGAAAACCAACTCTTAAGAAGGCAAGTGAGCAATGTGTGAGTGTCCAGGGAGTACAAGTTGAAGGAAAAAAAAATCAAGAACAAAAATGAAAAATACACCAAACAACAAAATTCCCAGTTCATCCAACAGTTTTGTTTTTAAAATTAAAAACTTTTTTCCCTCTGTACTGCCCAGTTTTTCATTTTTACTTTGTTGTTTGCTAAGGTATTCTTGATTAGGCTAGGCTATGTTATCAGTTATTTTTAGAAACTGTCAATCTTAGTTTTCTATTTCCTAAGAAATTAATTTCTCTGTTTATCAAAATTCTTTCTTGACAGTCTTATCTCTACAGAAAGACCAGTTCTTTGCAAATGCTGAAGAGACAACTGCACACATATTATTGTACACATTAATCAGATGAAGACATATTCTGCTTTCATTCTTTAGGAAGATATAACTGAGGCTTTGCAAAATTTTTAAACATTCCCCTTAAGCAGAAAACAGGACACTGGTTGCACAAATTCTTCCAGAATGGATATGAAGATTTGAGAGCATAAAGTATCTGAGCAAGAATTTAACTGCTTTTCTAACTTTTTTTCCTTTTAAGTTCCTAACTGTATAGAAAGTATCATCAGTATACAAACCTTGTACAAAAACTAGGAAGAAGAAAAAAAATTGCACCAACCTGTGCCATTTTTTACTGTTTGTTCAGTGTATTCACCACAAAAATGTCTCACTAAGCATCACTGGTTACATATGTCAGAAAAGTTGAAATGATATGCTTAAAGGCAGTATCTCTTACCATCAAACATTTGCCCCGCTGAAATTTAATTCTTTTTTCCAACTTTGTATTAAAATGTTTATTCTTTTCATTATTTCAGAATGTAAATGTTTAAAATTGTTTTACTATAAGCATACTTCTATCTTAATCTCAAAAATGTTTATATGCACTATGTTCATCAGTTTTATTTCCAAATACTGCATTATTCCACTTTATCTTTCCCAGGGAGTTATATTTTATAACTGTCAAATAAATATGGATTTTTGAAACAATTTTATTATTAATTTATAGTTTTATTGCAGTATTATAATGAAACATACAATGATAGGATTTCAGTATTGAAATTTAAAAGAATATTTCTTGAGTATTTGAAAAAAAAGAAAGTTCACATTTGCCAAGATATGTCTGTTAATTTTATTTTAGTAAATATTTATTAATTTCTTCCATAATTCTTGAGAAAACACTGAAAAAGTCTTGATTCAGATGTTTCTAAATGGGCACTGACCATTCGAAAATAGCCTGATTTGATATACACTCTTACATTTACTTCTTTGCTCAATGCTCCCCAGAATCATCTTGTTTTAAGAGAAGATAAAGTCAGTCATTTGAGCAGAGAGTTATATTTTTAGAGTAATGATTTTGAGAAAATGGAAAAGAAACAAGTTTTAAACAAAGAAATAGCATCAGCAACAGGATTTCTAAACAAGGCTAGAAGCCATGAAACTGTCAGAATGCACCTCAACATGATTTTGTAATTTTCACAGACAGGGTTCTTCATAGTTAACTTAAATGATTTAGGATAGAGCTTTTACCGGACAGCATTGCTGAGAAGGAGCTGAGACGTATATGCTTGTGTGTAACATGTATGTCTAGGCTAGTGATGGTGAACCTATGGCACATGTGTTGTTTTTCTTTTAAGGCAAATGATGTTAATGTGTGAGTTGTTTTTTCTAAACTAATACTTCAGTATTCAATTTTAATTGCAGTGTTAGCACTCTGTGATAAATAAGTGAGTTTTGGGTTATAGTTCTGGTCCTTGTCTCTAAAAGGTTTGCCATTACTAGTCTAGGCTGAGGAAGAAAAGAGAAAAACTCAGAAAGACTATATAAAATGGGAATAAAAAAGCGAAATGGGTGAATCAAAAAGAAAACTTTGTGAAATTTGTTGATAGATTTAGTTGAGAAGGTAGAATGATAGCAGACTGATAGGTAATCATTGTCATAAAGTGGTATACTGTTCTTAAAAAAGATTTTAGAGGTAGAACAAATGTTGACAAATTCATATGAGACACACTAGAAATACGTTTTAAGGAAACTACAATGGGATTGCAGAATGGGGACAGCATCCAGACTTTTTAGAAAACACAAATTGTAAGTGATACAAATAGTGAATTTTTTAATATAAGAATCAGGGAAAGGAAAGTGTTCAAGTTGATTCCAAAAGTCTAAGTGAATCATGAAGAGTCAAAGGGCCTATATTTGAGAGGCTGATAATGACATCAGCTTCAGACATGATGAGCTCATCGCTCACACTGCACTATGGCTTCAGGCCAGTAGAGTCAGGTGTTGTCTTGTTTTCTGTGGTATCTCTATCATTAACCACAGAACCTGGTACAGAGTAAATCTGTTGGCTGAAAGAATCCAAGGAAAAAATGCACAAAACAAATAGAAGAAAACAAAATTTGCAATAAATAGAATTATTTCAATTTTAATGAGCCAATGAGTTTTCCAATGAGTTCCACCAGAACAAAAAAGTTCTTAAACAGCCCTGAATATTAATACACTGAATATAAATGAGCTTTCTGATTTTCTTCTTTGTTTCCTATAAGAAGAGATTGCCACGCTGCAGCCAAAACAGACATACACGGAGGGATAACAATTTTTAAGGGTCCAACTTATCTCTTAAAATCAAGTTACGGAGTTACTTAAATATCAGTCTTGCCCATTGAATACCCATATTTTGACCATTTTTTAAAACCAAAATCTTCTATTGTAAAGTTATGAGCTGGTATTAAGTGAATAACATTTAAAGAAAGATTAGAATTGCATTAACCTTCTTTGACATAACCAGAGTGATCCACTGCAAAGATTTCTACTAATAACTGATGTTTTGCATTTAAGAGCAATATGAAATTGCACTGTAAATAAAATAGAGTTTTACCTTGAAGTTAATAAAACTATAAAATTGCTTATAGAGAATAACTTCCTAATTAATCATATTTTCATGTGCTTGTCTGTTTAATAACTAAAATGTTTGCTTTACTGTGTAAACGGTAAACTCTACCAATAGCTAAATCTCCATTTTGCTCCATGTTTTGCTACTTTATTAAATATGCTACAACTGATTTTTAGAGATCCTCCTAGAAAGCCTTTGATAATCCTCTCTCAAAATGTGTTGTGTTTTTAAAGCCCTAAGGACAAAAGTGAAAAGAATTATTACTTGCGTCTAAATATTAATAGATAGAACAGAATACAGTGAAAAGAAAAATGAGAGCTCCTCTTGATTTATTGTTGAGGCATTGTGATTGTTATAGGAAAATTGCTTTCAAAGTCAACGTTGTGATTTTATGTATGTAGGAAAGACAGCAATATATTAATTTCTCATTATTAAATGAGAGAGCCAGTTCCAGGAAAAATCTAAAGATAGGCACATTTATAAACAAGGAATTTTGACATGACTTTATAGATAAAAAGTATTTACATCGCTATTTAAAACTAGGAAAACATAAAACAGGAAAGTAAGAAAACCTAAAGATTCCAAAGGCAATAAAGTGTTGTTGCTTCTATATAATGAGAATCTGATAATTGGGAAGTTGTGCCATAAAAAAAAAATACATAGGATTCATAGGAGAACATATTCTCTCATAGACTCAAAAGCAAAACGTGAACATTTTAAAAATCTAAATAGATAATCAGCTTATCCAAGAGGACAAGATAGTAGAACTCTGAAATGCTGTTGAGAAATATATATATATATATATATATATATATATATATACACACACACATATAATTGCTTTGAACTATATTAAAAATACCAATTATATTTAAAGACAAGAAGACTATAAGACTGTTAAGGAAATATTCTGCTGCGGGATCTCCATTAAAATGAGATTTTCTCCTAACTAAAAGAAATTTGTAATATGGAGTGGGAGGAAGTAAAAATATATCACATCCTGATACAAGGATGACATCAAGAAATGTGGGTGGAGAACAAGTTATGACATTACTATCACAGTTTGTGAACATCATTAGCACTGAAATTCTCTCATAATACTCTTTAAGACATTTTTCTATCCTAATATCTCAGACTATCTCTTGGCTGATAACAGCTTGCAAAACATTAATGTGAATTTTACAGAAAGATTACATAACTCTGAATGCTATACTGGAAAATCAAACAGGTTTGACTTCTTAATTTTACATTTAGTCACGGTATGTTAGAAAATCATTCTCAAAGAGGAAGCAAGTTGTATTGCAGAGTAAAGAAAGAATGTTTGGAATATAATTATCTTAACTGAAATTTTTGATATTGGCGTAAGAAACTAATAAAAATATATACTTTATAAATTAATAAATAAGCATATGAGATATTTCTATTTTCTGGCAACTCACAATCAATTTTAGAAGACACATATTAAATTGAGTAACAATAAGAGTGGAAGAAAGGCCAATACTCCATAGGAAAAGTGTTGCGCATTCCGTTGGGACATTGATTATGGTGTCCTTATTCAATGGTTAATTATCCATGAAAGCCACTCCAAAAGCCAAGGGGTCACATTTCAGTCACACTTTTTGTACTTATAAAAGTGGAAAGTTCAGAGTTATGTTAAGTAACAGGAAGCAATAATATTCCAGAAATCTTCTGACTATGTTTATCACACTCATAGGAACAGAATCAATTTTTATGGGAATGCATTCAAACTTATGTAAGACAAGGAAACAGTCAATTCCTTAGCAAGGTACAGCTATCCATACTACTTGCCATGGTTATCATGATGCCTTGCCTGGCCTATCACTTTTCTCTCTCTTCTCTTAATTCCTGAAAAATTCTCATAAAGTGAACAGAAAACCTAGCAGAAGAGCTTCTATTCTCATAAAGAGAATAAAAGAGCAATTCTTATAAAGAGAGTAGTAAAGTACTTCCCAACACAGATTTTCCCTAAGTATGGTAGGTACATTTGAGACAAATCACCAGTAGCCCTCACTTTATCATGTACCATGCAACTGTATTAGCGAACACCGTAGACCCCCCACATCCTCACTTCAACCCACAAGACTAAACATGGCCCTGAAGCTTGGAATTTCTTCCAAGAATCTTTCCTTGGGATTAGAGATTGTGCATCTCTACTCATGTTCAAATGTGTGATAAGGAGATCTAGTACTGCTTACTTTCTTTCTTTCATTCTCTTTTCCCATGTCCTCTGCCCTTTCTGCCTCTCCTCCATTGACCCTCTTCTATTATAGTATAGAACATATAAAGAAGATAGTTACTGAAACAGTAAGAATTGGCTTCATTTTTCCCTCAACATGGATACTGATCCTTGATTAATTTTCTGTGCTTTGGATTCCCACTTTATAAACTAAAGGTAAATGTATTTGTCTCAAATAAATAATTTGAGTATTAAATACTAGCAATGTGTACTAGCCACTCATCAGTATTTTCACTTAGTAATACTCTTGAGTTGTAACTATTACTTACTATTACCATCATCTATAAAATTTTCCTACACTCCTTTGGCCTTCTTCCTTTTCTTCCATGATGCATTTCTTTCAATCTTCTTGTTTACCACACTTTGCACCACAGAGAATTAACAAGGTCTTTATGAAGATGATGCAAGGGACATTATATAATGATGAAGATTGTGAAAGGAGGAGAAGGAGGGAGGAGAAATATATAGTGTTCATTTTAGTTCTCACTTTGGAGCAGATGCCATGCTAGAAACTTCAGAATCACATTTCATTCCCATGGAAATTCTATTATTATCATTATCTCTGTTTTTCCCATAAGAAAATCAAAATTAGAATGAATTCACATAGCAATGACTCCTGCTTCCCAAGAATGCATGATAACCTGAGATGAAGACATGATAAAAGGTATATCCTGTTACTTGAAGACAGAAGACATATTTCCTTAGAGATGGAGATGGGAGAGGAGATACTCAGGAAGTGAGATATTGGGGAAACTGTTTATTATGGTGAGGAAAGTGCCTGAAAGGAATTTTAGCACCTCTATCTTTTGGTACAAAAATGCAGGAAAGCCCAAGACTCCACCCTGTTTGTAACTCTACCCTGATTTTGTTGCTATTGATTGGACAAGACATAGGACCACAATTCCAGGAGGCAGAGGTTTAACAGGAATGAAAGTTCAGTGTAAATGGACACATCGTCTCTTCAGACTCACCTCCTAGAAGTTAAAGCATCCAGAACAATTCTGAGGTTTTGTTCTCTCCTGAAAGAAGGGCTACTACTTACACTCTTATGACTGATTTTTTAAAGAGTGACCGTCACATACTCCATACTTAAGGTTTTGGATGGTTAACAAGATTGCAGATCAGATGGAATTCAGGAAGGATAGTGTTCTTAATAGAGGAAATAGGAAAATAACCCAGATTGTGTGATAAACTGGATTAGGTAACTATTCTGGGAGAAAGAATTCAGTCTTAGGGAAATTCATAGCAGAAGTCAACACCGAAAAAACATATCAGTGCTGTCTGGAGAGATGTCCAGAAATGTTGGCTTCAAGCTTCATTGTTAGATATCCTATTAACATAGCATTGGAATGTCAGAAATTGTGTGTGTGTGTGTGTGTGTGTGTGTGTGTGTGTGTGTGTGTGCATGCGGTAGGGAGCGAAGGAAGGGGAAGGGACAGATGCTTTAGACATACAAAATGAAAACAAAAAGGAAGAAAGTCACATCAAGGGAGTTCTGAGGATTGACAATTCCACTGCAGCAGATTTTAGATGCTATTTTTGGAAGAAGTTATTATGCATTTGTGGTGACCTGTCACCTAAACTCCCAAGGTACAGTAACTTTTATGTTATAATTAACTTCTTGATGGAGAATTTCTCCTAAATAAGCTACCTTTTAAATGCCACAGACTTTAAGAAATTAACACATTAGTATATATATATGAATTTCTTTTGCTGTCTTCTGATTCATCTGTATACTATTTTTCTCCAGGATAAAATTCTAGCATGAAATACAGCAACAAGATCTAGAATAAAATTTTTTCTATGTTCCAAGATTAATATATTTTCTTGGTGTATACTACAGTATAAAGAAACTATTTCTTACTTATGAATTACTGCACCAAAAATATCTGGTGCTAAAATTCTTGTATATGTATATCCACTGATATTTTGAAAAAATAAAATGTATAAAACAGTGGAAGTTGGATCTTTTCCAATTTCAGAGGTCTTACTTATTCCTAAGGTCTTTCTGAGCAACATTTGTTCCAGAAGAAGACCAATTTTGGTAAGATCACAGAAAGATAAACCAGGGATTGAGGAAACTAAGAAGAAATTTTGACAGGAAGTGATTTGCATATATTTTTTTAAAAATTTCCATATTAACCTAGGCAGAGGATATTATCGATAGTTTTAATTTCAGTATTGGAGCAGAAACTTAAATTTAAAAAGGAAATTTAATATTTCATAAGTTGTACAGGTTCAAATGTTTCTGTCATATAGTTTGAAAAGAGTTTTTCAGTGGGTTACAAAAATCAAAGAAATTATTTTTTTAATCAGAAATAGCCTTCCACTGTTCTACTCCTGCTTTAAGTTCCCCTGCCTGTAAAACCTGATGTGTTAATAGCATCTGTTTCATAGTGTTCCTGTAAGGACTAAAAGAAAGGCTGTGTGAAAACTGCCTAGCTTGTGACCAAATTAGATAACTACTGTCACTAGTTAAATGCTTGCTTTGCTATTCACAATGCATACTGTATGACGCTGCTGAGTGAGGTGGGTTTGAGGGTGTGGAGCAAAAAGTGGAAGAACATCTACCATTGATCATGTCCTCGCTTTGTGCTAAATTCTGCGTGGGGCACTGTTTCTCAGCCTGTCATTTCTTATTCATTAGACTCCTATAGCAGGCACTGTAATGATAGGAATGAAGCAACCATGGATCATAGAAGTCAAATAACTTTATCAAGGTCAACATAGCTAGTAACAGATGAATACAAATTTTGGTGAGATCTATGTTCCGTCCAGAACATTATTTTACTTCACACAAAATGTAGCTGAAACTTTTTCCCAAAAAAATACATTATGGGTTATCTTCTTAGTAGAGTACAGTATGGCTTTGGATTAGACTTTAGAAAGCTTCCACAAGAATAGAGAGATTCAGGAAGGCTTTCAGGAAATGGCTGGCCCATCTCATCGGTACCCAACACAGAAATAGTGATAGAATCAATGGTCCATAAAAGTGGTATCCTGATATTTCTGATGCTCTCCTGGGATTTTATCACACAGGGATAAGTGGGAGCTGGAAGGTACTGATTTACAAAAGCGGGTCATTTCATTTTTAGAAATTTTCTGAGCCAGTTGGTAAACAGTCATTATTAAAATTCTAATTAGATAAACTGGCAATCAATCTTATTAAAAATTTCAGTAATCAAATAACCATCTCTTTTTAATTAGGTGACTACATTTTACTATTGCCTGTGCTCCTGAAGTGAATGGCTTGCACTGTAGCTGGACAATGGGAGCAGTGCAGACCAGGGTCCTACCTTGCCCTTCCCTTTAACTTCATCCTCAGTAGAGTCCTCTTAACAGTCATTGAGACAGCATTCACACTGGGGAAATCAGCAGATGTGATTAGCATAAAGCCTGACTTATCACTTTGTTGACTATTCATGTAAAAGATGTTTATAATGCATATTAAAGTTACAATTTATTGTCTCCATATCTGTTACATCATGAATAGCGAAAACAAGCAAATGGAGTTTTAAGGCCATCAAAATTACATTTTTATTTGGCAGAGTGACTCAGCTCACTGAGAAATGAGCAAAATCCTGGCACACATTATCATTTTACTTTCATAGTTCTCCTTAATATAAATGAAAATATCAACCAACATTCATGTCAGAACTATATTTATCCATAAATTGCAAAAATAATGTTGCTCTACATACAGGTTTTGTAAAAGTCAATGAAAATATTTTGAAAATTTCAATTGGAAATGTGGAATTTTGAATAAAAAATAGGTTGTGCCTTATCATTCTTTATAAATTGAATACTGTATATCACTGAATGTTATACACATATATGTATATCAATAAATTGGGAACTGTCCTGGGACACACATCTTTCAAAAGAATTAAAATTATGTTCAAAAGTATATGTTTGTCCTTTGACATTGGTGTTCCATGAAGTCTGAGATGCAAGGCTAAAAATATGCTCATCTCTGTTTCCTTCTGTCTCTTAGATTTATTTTTTTCACTCTATAGGCGAGAAAGAAGAGGATTGAGAGTTGCTGATACTGCTTCTTTTAGTTCCTCATGACTCATCATTAAAGCACGATCTCAAGTTTGTATAGATTTTGAGGGAAACAAGCAGATGAGATTATATATACTACATTAGCAAGAGACTCTAGCCTCTTTGTGGTGAAGGCAAATTATTTATATACAGTAAAAATCTACATTGTGTTTTGGTACCAAAATCATAGCATAATAAAAATACTCTTTTTGTATAGCATTTTACTCCGGGACTATATATTCCCTTTGAAAACTTGGAATGCCTTACTCAGGTTTTTTTTTAAATATATACAGCACGTTCATCTCACCCCTTTATACCATCATGGTTCTCACAAATCACAGAAGCAGAACTTCTTTCTGATTATGGTTGTGCCTATCTCCCAGCCCTGAATGCAGATCTGTGGCAACACTGAACTGAAAGACAAAGTGTGACTGGTTATAGGAGCCACATTACCACAGCACATTTCTATGAGACACAATGAATAACACAGAATCACTGTCTTGGTTGCTTTTTTCTCATTGGTGAGACAAAATACCTGATGCCCAAAATTAGGAAGGAAAGGTTTATTTCTTACAGTTCTTGGGGGTTTTAGTCTATACTCAGTTGGCTCCAAGGCAGTATGGCGAGGCAGGGCAGCCATTCATGGCGGCAGCAAAACAGCAAGGCCCCAACCTGTGAGAGACAGCAGACACGCCTTCTTCCCACCCTTGCACCATATGTGGGCTCCACCTCTGGGTGGGTGCAGCCCTCACATTGCCAATCCCAGTGCTAGCCAACAAACCAATCACAAATGTTAGACTCACCCAGGTCCACGTCATGATTACATGAGACTTGGCAGGGCCATAGGAACATAACTATAACAATCATGAAACATCAAAAAAAGAAAAAGAAGAAAACATATATTAGCTCTGTAATTTATAAAACAAAATCATGGTGCTAATTATTCAACAGTGTGGAGAATCAATCGTAAGAACTGTTAAAAAAATTAAACCAATTAAAAAAATCCTCGTTAAGCATATAGGGAGAAGTTGAAAAGTTGCCATCAGTGATTGTGATTGCTGGAAGATGCAGCTGTGTCCTGTAGAAATCCACACAAGACAGTGGTAGCACAAAAGCTACCTCAGATTGAATGAGGGTGATTTGAAAGAATGGCAGCCGAGAACTGCTTTGGAATGTGGACATTTCTGCATGGATGAGGAAATGGAGAAAACCAGGAAAAAATATATTTCAGAGGAAAATCTTATTTACTCTTACAGAAAACTCAGTTTTTCATTTTCATATTTTTGATGAACAATTTGTAAAGAAGTGTTTTGTTGCCAGGAGTAGTGATGCTGGTCTGAATTCCCAGCATAAGGGAAGCTGAGGCAGGGGAATTGTCATGAGTTGGATGCCAATCTGGGCTACATAGTGAATTTAAAGACACCCTTAACTACATAGTGAGATTCTGTCTCAAAGAATAAAAATAAAAAAGAAGAAGATGTGTTTTATTTTCCTTTTTACTCTACAAAATAACAACCTAAACATGATAAAAAGTAGAAGCTTAACCTCAGAGTAGAAATTAGGAAAGAAAGGACGATGTGGCAAAATAGAACATTTTCCTTACCTCTAAATGTGACGGCTGCAACAAAACCGTAAATCATCTGTGTATGTAGAAACACAGAATCAGTGTTGCCGTGTAGTTTGTTATTTCACAGAAATAAAAACTATGGATTTTAAGGAAATACATAAATTTTAACTATTGAGAATTGCCAATAATTTGAAACAAAACAAGCACAGCATGGTGGTGCACGCCTTTAATTCCAGCACTCGGAGGCTGAGGTAGGTGGAGCATTGTGAGTTCGAGGCTGGCTTGAGCTACAACGTGAGCACAAGGCCGGCCTGAGCTACATAGTGTGACCCTGTCTCAAAAAACCAGGGCCAGGAGTCTGGCTCAGTGGCTTAAGTGCCTGTCTGGGAGGCACAAGGTTGTGAGTTTGATCCCTGGTGCAAAAAAAAAAAAAAAAAAAAAAAAAGCAATTTGTAGCTAAATAAAACCTACCCCAAAGATCAATATTGAAATATCAAATTGTAACTTCCTCCTAAAGTTCATAAAGTAGATAAAAAGACATGAAACATATTAACAGATTTTCTTATAAAACTTCAATATAAGTTAGTTCTGAGAATATACAATATCACGTTTAAGGATAAAAGAACTGTGATAGCTCAGCACTACACAGAATCAATTTTTCCCTTTCCAAATCAAATAATGATAGTCATTTTATATTATTTACAAGTACATATTGTCCCAATTGCCACTTTTCAAACCTTTGAAAAGTATTCCTGGTTGCTCTGAGCTGATAACATGTAAGCTAGATATTCACAAAGATTTCGTGCATTTTCTTTGACGCTTTAATTATAAGTTGGTTACATGGATTTATTGGCATACCAAATAAAGTCATTCACACTGAGTAGATTAAAAATCACAGAATCATGTGAATAGTTATGTAAATTATATGATAGTTCAGGCAGGCATTCTTTGAAGGAACTCACCAGTAAGAAATGAATTTTTATTATGAAGGCCTAAAACTAGTCTCTTATCCAGTTGATTGTTAACGTATATGAAATTATGACATCTTGTTTATTTATAATTGATTACTTAACAAAAATTAAAAACAAGAGATAAATTGGCCTTTTCCTTAAGCGAAGTAAATCTCTGGCTTTAATATAGGCAAGAAAGCTAATCACAAACTTAATAGTAAATAGTTAAATAAGGGCCTATTTATTATCTGCTTCATTTTTACCAAAGCCTGCCTATTGTCTGGTGATTGTATACTTTCAGTGTTTGTACGTATAAACTGATCACCCTGATAAACTAAGAAGCCGTTTTTCAAAGATAACTTGTTATCGCATCCACACACTCTAAAAAGCCTTTTTGCGATGTTTTCAAGCAATGAGAATAAAACACACAAATGCTTCCTGAGATTTTGTTGAATTATCGAACACTAATGGCAAATACATTTACATGCTGCCAGCAAATCTTTCTCCTAGCTAACACATTCTTCTTTCTAACTAGCTAACATGTTTGACTAACTTCCAGTGAAAGATTTATGATAGTTTCCCTTGAAAACTAATCGCAATTTCCATAAATACCTATAATGAGAAATTGTAGCTTCAGATACTGATGTTTCTTTATGGTTCAGTAGAAGTTTAGAAGCAGACACCAGTGAATAAGGAGATTTGGTTACTTCAACTCTGTACCCTGCATAGTAATAGTAAGCCAAACTTGACAGTGCAAGTTTCTGTAAATATATGACTATCTTGGTTAGTGAAGGACTTTCCTGAGCTTGTATGCTCCGTCTTACTGTCTCTGAAATGCAGTCATCATATATGGTGGATAAGCATCACTGAAGATACTGGAAAGTCTAACAAGACTGTTTTCTGAAGCACATATTTACGACATTGACTAAACAGAGAATTAAAAAATGTTCCTGATATACGTGTATATGTATTTAATTCACTATTCGCATTCTTTAAAGTCATAATAATTGAAGTGCTAATAAACTATTAAGAGAGAAAAAATCTAGTATAGACTCAGAGATGTTGGCTGTTTCAGAAATAAAAATAAGTAGGAAATATTCTTGTTTGAGATATTTTCAAAAGTTGAGGCTAGTTAGGACTTCCTTGCCAACACGTGTACTTAAAAAATAAAAACTAAGTATATTGGAGGAGCTTTCGGTAAGTTCTGTTAAGAAATTATAAACAAAATTGAGTTTTTCACCAAAGCTATTAGTTGTTAAAGACAATCTACTTAAATTGAGTGGTAATTTAAGCAATGTCTATATAACATTAAAATAACAGACCAATTTAAAGCAAAAATTACAACAGTACATGTTGTATTCACACATTTGACTATTAATAGTATTTTTTGATCTGTAGCCTTCAATTTCAATATCTTGAAGTCTCAGGCACAACTTCATAAATCCACAAGAGCTTAGACAAGGAAAAGTGAGTGCTCAGTACGAGAGGACCTGACTTTTGCTCTGCGATCCCTCAGTGTTTACATGTACCACTGAAAGGACAAGATTCAGCTTTTCCATCCTGCTCTTGTATCATTACGACTGGCTTTTCCATTGTAAACAGAGAGTCACATCAGTTTGTCCAAGACAAAGTTGAGAGAGGGAGTTGAACATTCCAAGAGGTCTTTGGGGGTCCTTTCAGTTCTCCTATTAAGAGCTCTTCTCCCTCTTGATTACATCCTATCCTGCTCTCAAGTTCTGCACTATGTGACTCGTGATTCCAGTGGTATATTCTGTACTCAGCCCAGTATTTCTCAGGAGATGTCAAGATCCAAAAGCTTTTCCAATCTTGATAAAACCAGCGTTGTAGTTTACTTTTCTGCTTTTGAAAATTCACCAAACCATTTGACTCAACAGTTAGAATATATTCCAAATTTTTATTTCATGTCACACCTTTAGTCCAGAAGTCCTTAACACGAGGGAGTGACTAGTAAGATTTACTTGCCTACTATTTGGCTGAGACAGAAATCAGATTTAGAAACGTTGTCCTTTCATGCTTCCAAAGCAGTAAACATTTGTTGGGGGATTCTGATTCCAGGGTTACCAGCATTATTCAAGTATAAAAAGTGATAGTTAGAATCATCATAGAACTTTTCAAATACAGAGATGTTTCAGGGATTTTGACTCAGTGTGGTTGGGATCATGTCCAGAATTTGCTTATTAATTCTTTATAGCACAGATAATACTGAGACATAGTTAGAGTTCAGTATCATTTAAACTAGGTTCTGTTCATTATATTATTACTGAGGACTATTTTATAATTAGGGTTTCTCTGCTATGCAGTAAACTATTTTTCCTTTCCTCAATTATGAGAAAGAAAAAAAATACAGAAAATTGCCTCTTTTTTCAGTCTTTCCTTAGACATTTAACACTTGTAAGCAAAGATTTTCAGTATTAAACTGATGATGCTCTGTAAGGGTTTAATTTCAGATTTCACTTTTCTCCAAATTCTATTGATGAATGGGGAGAGGAAGCCCTAGATGATTCCAGTCCATTACTGAAATGAATAGGCAAGCCTCATAAAAAGCATCCTTGGCCAGCCATTGATATCGTAAAAGCCGATTCTTTGTGGATTGCAAAGTACATATCTCTTTCGAATAGAACATCCTATATGCCTTTCATGTATATGGGTGACTAATGAGAAGAGTTCATCATCGCTGTCAGAAAAAAGTTGTTCTCCTTGGCAACTCATAAAGTCTTAACAAGAACACTTCTGCCACCTAGTGTTTGAAGCCTGCAAAATAGTCTTAGGATTTGGAAAGAAATAGCTCTTCTCTGTCAAGTCTAAATGAATTTTTGCTTTCCACTGCCAAGGTCAATTCAGAGTTGCTTGGTTGTGAGGTAAAACAGTAATATTTATGGGGAAAACTGTACCATATTATTCTCACTCAATGAATGAACTGAACTCTAACAAATTAGAGCATTAGCACCATGATCCACTTGTGTGTTCCACATTCTGATTAGATCGGACGAATTAAAGTAGGTTAACAAAACAACAGATGTATTTAGAGCCTCATCCTGGCTCTATGCTGTAGCATGTGGTTTCTGCATGAAGCTCATAAGCTTGAAAAATTTGCTCTGTCTTATAAAGTAATGGAGTCTTTCCAGGAACAATAACTTGATTTAACTTTCAATAAGAGGTTAACAGTGAGCACTGCAGTTTTTGGTACTGAAACTCATATTTCAAAAACTACAATTCACATCAAAATGTTCTTGTCATATAAAAAGTCTTTGACTCACAGTTCAGTGGACTGAACACCTCTATCAGCCGAGTGATAATGACACAGGTACTTAATCTTCCACCTTGGCTTCCTCAGCTAGAAAATTATAAGCCTGAACTTACTCTCAAAGTCAAGGAGATGATGAGAAATACCTACTTCACACAAGTTTTATACAAGAAGAGATGTACATATATTTCAGATCCATGCATACTTGCCTTTTCCTCTAGCCAGCGAGAGAGCAATGGGACAAATAATGTGAACGGGAAAATAAATTCAAAGCAAAAGGAATCTAAGGATTATAATCAGAGTTTTTCTTTGACTTACAAAATTTTACTTTTCTGTCATGAACTAAAAATAAAATACAATTAATGATTAATTGTCATCAAGATGATTTTACTAAACATCATTTTGGGAGTAATCAATACCGGACTTTTCATTTGCTACTTTCATTTACCAATAAAACAAAGTATGAAAAATGTATACTATACACATTGATTCTCCCCCAAAATATCATTGAAAATAAAGGAGAGTGGGGCAAGCAAATGATTGGGAAATGATTAAAATATGTAACATGTATGTTTAAATCTGATAAAATTAAACCCATTAATCTGTAGACCAATATACACTAATAAAAATGTTGGAAAAAAGAAAGTAAGTACCATCAAATGAGTTTTTAATATAGGTCAGACATTGTGACATAGCTGCTTATATCATTTAATAAAGTGGCCCTTGGCTGGGAATGATGTTGCATGCCTATTACCCCAGCACTCAGCACTTAGGAGGCTGAGGCAAGAGGATCACTGCTTTGTCAAGGACAGCCTGGGCTACATAGTGAGACACTATCTCAAAAACCAATAATAACAATAATATTCATAAAATAAAATGACCCTTGCAGGAGTGGCGGCACACACCTGTAACCCTAGCATTAGAGAGGCTGAGACAAGAGTATTACCATGAATTTGAGGCCAATCAGTGCACATTGTGAGCTTAAAGCCAGCCTAAACTACATAGTTAGACATGGTCTCAAGACAACGGTAGCAGCAGCATCACCAGAAGTGGTAATGGCAACAAAATCTTTGAGAAGTAGGCTAGTTTCTTCCACTCATTAGTGAGGAAGCTGACGTTCAGTGAAGTTAAGTAACCATATCAAGGGAGAAAAGCAAGAACATGACAGAATTGCAGTAAAGCTCTGTTTGAGCCCAAAGATTTCTAAAACTTACTCAGTTTTCCAATGTTTGTGGAGAAAGAAAGAATCTCCAAAACCCTTACTCCTCCTTTTCCTCCCAAATTTCATCCAATTTTTGTACCATGAACTGTTTCCTTAGTTTAGTAGCTGGAAAAAAATCATATTGAATTCTAAGGTTACTTATGTATCTAAAATAATAAACTATTGTATTTACATTACAAGAAATAATACTTTCTTGATTTAAAAACATATTAAAGTGCAAAAATGAATGCTATTTTCAGTTAATACAGAATTTTATCAAGAGGTTTCTAAAACCGAGTGTGCTGGTGCATCCCTAGATTCTCATCACTCTGGGAGGCTGAAGCAGAAGCATGGCAAGTTTGAGTCCACTCAGGGTAACCTGGCTATTTGGTGAGACTCCACTTCAAAATTTAACAGAGGTGGGCTGGGAATATGCAAATGTGGGGATGTAGTTCAGTGCAGACCTCCTAGGACCAATCCCCAGTATCTAATAACAACAGCAGCAGCAGCAGCAACAATGGCAGCAGCTTTCTAACATGTACGCCTCAACACATTAGGCTGCAAACATAATCAGTTTTGCATGAGACTAACTTTTCTAAAATACTTACTTCATCTGTCATTTAAATATCTTTCAAAACTGTTCTGTGGTTTACAATAAAACCCAACAGGATCAACTAAGTATCTGAAACCACTCTCAAACTAATTTAAGTTGAGCACACAGCCACTCTAACTCTCCATTTTGTGAATCTTCCTTTCTAATCATCTAATATATTAGCTCTTTAGAACAGGCCTTGTTTTCATTTGACTACATTGCTTAAGAAATCTTTCAGGTCTGGAATAATCTTTTCTACGCTACACGTCTGTCAAAAGTTCCTGACATATGTAAACTGCTTAATACTTCTTTTTTTTTTTTGAGGGCTTAACTATCATGGTAGCTTGTGATAATCACCTTGCATCTCAATTTCCTGCAGTTCTGACACTCTTCTTTCTCATATGTAAAGGTTTTGTAGTATCCGTTTGTATTTATACCACATTGTGATTAGCAGACATCTTTCCTGTTGAGGCAAAAATCCAGTTCTGTTCATTATGGCATCACATTAGACATCTCCTGAGAGATTGGTACAATTTAGGGGACTTTGAGCTATAAATTAAGATCCATTACCTAACTAAGGGCTCAAAGTAGTCATCAGTAAGTATTTGTATAGTAAAAAAGAAACCAACATTTCAGAAGGCACACTGTATTCTAGGCACTGTAGTAGACATTCATGTATATTTTATTTCATTAATCCTTGTATTGGTTGATACTGTGTCCCCCCAAGTCCTCATATACTTTGGATGGGGCTGAGTCTGGTGTTTGTGATTAGTTTGTTGTCTAGTGCTGGGAATCCTGATGTGCGTGCCATACCCACCCAGGGGTGGAGCCAACATACAGTGTAAGGGAGGTGGGTCTTCCTCTTTCTCGCTTCTGCCCTCTCTCTCTCTCTCTCTCTCTCTCTCTCTCTCTCTCTCGCTTGCCAGCACGCCTTGCTGTTTGGTGGCTGCCATGAACGGCAGCCCCATCACGCCATGCTGCCTTGAAGCCAACTAAGTATGGACTAAAACTCACAAGAAACTGTAAAAAAATAAAACTTTCCTTCCCTAATTTTGGGCATCAGGTATTCTGTCTTGACAACAAGTAAAAAATAAATAAATAAATAACACAATCCTAAACACAGACATAGAACTGAAATCATTTCCTCTTTTTTTATAGATGATGATATCTATATTATAAGGTTGCATGCAATTTAGAAAAGATCATATATATAATGTGTGCTGGAGTTTGTATTAAACCTTCATTCCTTAGCTCCAAAATCCATGTTTGGTTGTTTTCCCTTCCTCCTCACCTTTACTCTCAGGGGAAAGAACGTCTTGTGAGGTTTCCCATGTCTAGAAAAGTTCAGAATAAAAACAGTGTAAATATACAAGAGTTATCAAGAAAAATCACATGTTGAGAGAGATCCAGGCCCTCTAAATGAATACTTGATCCTAAAGAAAGTTTTTCTCTTTGGCTCTAAGCTCTGTCCTAAGTGTCCTTAAATCATACATAAAATGCCAGGACATTATCTCAGTACAGTAGTTTGAATTTAGTAAGAAGTTTTTTCTTGAATTTATGAAGTATTTAACTCACCATTTTGTGTGATTTTAATTTATTTAACTACAGTCTATCTCTTTCCTGCAGATGTAATTCTTTCCTGGTCACTGAGGCAGAGGGCTACACCCTTTTGTCTTACTCGCTGCTCTGTACATAGCCCCTGATATAAAACACTCAATTTAAAGCTTCTGCCTGAGCCTTCTTCTTCCTATCAGGTCCTGGATTACAACAATAATGAACTACCGTCATTATTATTTCACCTTTGGATGCTTCTGTAACTTCAAATTTGCATCTAGAATCTGAAATGCAAATTTTACAACTCACGTTTTTACAACCCAGATTTACTTCCTAAACTTCACAGATTAGCTCCTTGGTGACAACTCAGAAACATTTCTCTGGGAATCTTATTTTAATCCTTAATCAATGATGGTTTCTTCCTTTTGACTTGAACATAAAGATACTACATACTGTCTTAGAAGCATAAATAAATGACCACAGCTAATCCAAACATAGGAGATATTTCAGTCACTTCTCCTTTGCACAGTGAAACTAGAAGCATTCGTGGGGCTTGAATATTTTCCCTTTGCTGGATTTTTTTCCCATCTAGTCTCTTGATTTTCTTGAACCCCACTTCAAGTACATCTTGTATGGCGCAAGATCAGCTAGTTTGTTCATCTGGGCAAAAGAGGTTTAGGGAGGAGCAAGAGAAAAAGAGGTTGTGTTTGGTTGTAGAAGAGGCTATATCAGTAGTTATTACAATTGTTAACACTTAGTCATAAAAATAATTATAATAGCCACAATATTATCGTGCAATTACTAAATATCATTTTAAAAGACTTCACATGTTTAAATCATTTAATCCAATAACAACATGAGGTACTGCTATTCCCGTTTTACAGATGATGAAATAAAGACACGAAAAGGATACAGAGCTTCTTCCAAGTTCCCGCGGCAAACAGTGGTAAAGGTAAGCACTGAGGTTCACCCAGAAAGCAGGACGCTCTTCCAGATGCGGCGCTTTCGCGGCATTGGAACTTCAACCTGACTGTTCTTCTTCGTTTACTATCCAACAGAAAACAGGAAGTACAAATAAATACATGGAAGTCTCTCATCATGATGCCATTCGAATCTGAAACAAAATTAAAGGCACTTTTGAAAAATAAGTCATTTAAAACATGTCTGGCACATTGGCACTGTGGTACTGATTCTCCGGGCAACTGGTTCCTGAGACCACAGTTCACCACCACGGTGGGGAAAAGAATACTTGAACCACTCCAGGCCACTATTAACATTACAAACCTAAAATGGTTCCTTCACTGTTGTGGCTTAGATGTAGAATGTCCCCTAAATCACTCACATGTTCAGACACAGGGCTTTTGGAAAGTGATTGGATTAGGATCCCTATACCAAATGTGATGAATGGGCTTTTAGTAGCCGGGGTCTGGGTCAGCAGGTCCCTGGGGGTGTGACCTGGAGGGGCTTATCTCCCTTCCTGGCTCCACTTTGCTCTCTGCTTCTCGGTCCCATGATTAGAACAGGTTTTTGGTGGCTGCCCCTTCTACCATGTCGCTTCTGTGTTTGAGCCTGCCAGCCATAGACTGAAATTTTGGAAACTGTGAGCCAAAGCAAACTTCTCCTCTTTTAATTTGCAGTGTCATGTATTGTGTCATGATAACAAGAAAATGACACGGTCAAGGGCTCTGAATGTGGATACACTGCTGTTCCTCTGACACAAAATTTCCCATTACAAGGGAGTACTGATAAAACCATTGTTTAACCATGGCAGTTCTTTCTTATTAGCTTGGGTGATATTTACAATAACACATCTGGAAGCTGATGGCAGCACTTTTAGACATTTATAGCTTAAAGAGCAATTTAATGTAAAAGTTTGACAAATATGTACTTAGTCTTCGAGCCAACATTTTCTTTGGCTCCAATTCTTTTATGTTATGCTTTTTACCCATGTGAGCTAGACTACTTCTTCCCAGCAAATTCGGGAAACTCTTGCTATGGAATGCCCTTGGTGGAGTTGAGGTTAATGGAAGAGCTCTAAGACTGAGGTCAGTGGTTCACAAACCTGGTTAGTAATAATCAGAAACTCTGCTCAGAGTCTACAAACACACGTTTCCAAACTCTGCCCTAGAGCTTCTGATTCTGGTTTTAACACAAACCTCCATAATTTGCACCTTTTATTTTCCTAAATGATTATAATCAGATGCTAGTGTGAAGATTTGATCTGTTTGAATATCTCAAGAAGCTGTGTGAGGCTGTGAAACTCCAATTAGCTGGGCAGAAAGACACCTATTTTTACAAAGATTTCACAAGATCAGATAACTGAAAAGTCATGAAACTCCACAGGGCATGCTGGCCAAATGGTGCACGGCAGGAGGATTGAGAGTGTGCAGACAAGTATCGAGGTCAGGCTCCTCATTAAGTCCCCAAATTAATATTTTGTGTCTTGGTTGAGCCTCAAGACTTGTACAAGGAACCTTGGTTTGTGGGAAGCTCCCTGAAAATTTGATAATATAGGCAAGAAATGTTATATATGGCTAAATATGATAATGCAAGTCATTGATAATTTAATCAGACTCTGAAGGAAACCAAAGGAATTTCAAACTTTAACCAGTGTAAAAGATTAGTGGGTTCACTGCCCTCCTCATGGTTAAGAATCAGTGTTAGACCTCCACGATCCCCAGATATAAGCATAGCACTGTCCAATCCAACTATCAATTTTATAATATAAATTGACTCTGTTCTACACAATTCTATAGACCAAATTCTCTTCACACGTGTAGCCCCTAGTCTAGACCTTGATGGTATTAGAGGAGATTCACGCAGGAGAAATGGTCAATCTGGGGCTACAGCAACAAATGGATCTTAATTCTTACTCCTCACCTGATTCATAAGCCTGTGTCTCACATGTTCACTTGGCATGGGGCCGTATAATAACTGACTCCTCTTAAGATTCACTTCAGTACTGAAAGGAATCAAGATCTAATCATACGTAGTCGTGGAATAAATTATTACTTGGAGTGTGAACACAAAGCATGACTGTTGAAAGAGGCATTTCTGCACTCCTGTGTCAACACTTTCAGACTGAAGCAGGTTCTTACTAGTGGAGTCATCAGTGAGAACACAGTACTTAGAGTGCCAAGGAACAGGATCAGTCTCTCTCTCTCTCTCTCTCTCTCTCTCTCTCTCTCTCTCTCTCCCTGCCTCTCTCCCTCCCCCTCTTTCTCTCTCTCCTCTATCTTCCTTTTTTCTCTTCTCCCTCTCCTAATCCCCTTTCCAGTCATTCTTCACACCCCACCTTGCCCACACACTTACACATGGACTGACTTACTTTACAAAGTTATGCATATGATTCTTGTTTCATATCAAGGAGAAACACATGCACTAACGGTATTGTGTGTGTTGAGTTTTAGTGTGGATTTCATATGCAACTAAATACTCTAGACTATTTTTATCAGTCTTCTTACACTGCCACAGAAACTGATTTTCAATGTATCCAGCTCTTCTGTTTTTGTAAGAACGGGACAATGACTTCAAACTCCTTACATATCACAGTTGAGACTTACTATCTAAAGATGTTTTTATACAAAGCTTCAGAGTCTATTTTGATGCAGAAATTAGAAGAAATAACAGCAAATTGTTTTACCAAAAATGATGTACAATCCCTTTCTGTTGTAGATAATATATGCAGGATTTAGCTTACTGTTTTCTGAATAAGCAGGGTTACCTGGGGTATTTTCTCAACTTAAAAGTTAAAAAAAAATCAAACCTAATTTAGAAAAAGATCTTAAAGAAGCAAAACTTCATTATTATATACAAATATTTACATTTTATCATTTTGTAGACAAAAAGGACAAACTAATATGACAAAAAGATTTCTCCAAGCAAAATAAATGTGTTTTTATCCTTCTTCTTTTTCTTTATATGAGTCACCAAATAAGCAACAGTACCCATTTATAAAGTATAAATGGGGGATTAGAAGAAAAAGCTCATAATTTATTTTCTATTTCTTTTTTGTGTGTGTGGCACCAGGGATCAAACTAACAAACTCACACCTGCCAGGTAGGTGCTTAAGCCACTGAGCCAAACTCCCAGCCCCAGTTTTTTGAGGCAGGGTCGTACTATATAGTTCAGGCCGACCTTGCGTTCGTGTTGTAGCCCAAACCAGCCTCGAACTCACAACACTCCTCCTACCTCAGCCCCCTGAGTGCTGGGATTAAAGATGTGAGCTACCACACCTGGCTAAAAACTCATGATTTAACTAACAGAATATTACACAAAAGTACAAGGAGTATGAATATTTAAATTTGATTACAGTATGAATATTTAAGTTTCAAAATTTTATTACAGTAAAAGATACATTGCCATTAATCCAGCTCAGAATCCATCCCCTTTCTTCAAACAACACTGAATTCATCATCCATGCCACTTTCTGAAGCAGCTGTAGAAGTTCCCTCCTGAGAGGGTCTTTATGAAGTGTGATCAAAAATACCAGGAATGCTGTTGCCCAGTGCCATCCAACGGAAAAGTAGACTTGCAAACAAGCATCACAGTGTGTCTTCATCTACATTAGTAACTGGATTTGGTACTGTGCAAACCAGGAGATAAACCGGGTGTGGTGGCACACGCCTTTAATCCCAGCACTTGGGAGGCTGAGGTAGGAGGAGCACTGTGAGTTTGAGGCCGGCTTGGGCTACAACAGGAGCGCAAGGCCGGCCTGAGCTACATAGTGCGACCCTGCCTCAAAAAACCAGGGCTGGGAGTTTGGCTCAGTGACTTAAGTACCTGTCTGACAGATGTGAAGCTGTGAGTTTGATCCCTGGTGCCAAAAAATTAAATAAAAAAAAAAGTAAGATAAACATTTTAAATCAGTTCAGGATATTGAGGTAGCCAGGACAGTGCAACTAACTAAAGATGGTCCCGAAAGACAACTTTGAAATGACTTCACAAAATAGCAAAAGCAATGTGATAAGTCCTTTTGAAGTGAGGGTTTTTCAGAAGAATTTATGATATGTCTTTACAGTAGTATTTTTAAAAATGTAAACACTCATCATAGGTTCTATCACATCTAATACCTAGCTGGCCTGGAACACATGACAGTAAGAAGTTCATAGCTATTGAGTGCGTCAGGTGAACCAGAAAGACAGGAATATTATCACAAAAGACAGAGGCACTGCTCACACAAGCTCAGAATATGGCACCAAAAGCCAAAGGCGTCAAAGAACTTAGCGGACATGGCGCGATAAGTCAAGTCCCTGCAAGGCACAGGCTTTGAAAACAATAGACCAGAGGGTTTCAGTTTTGTCAAATGAAGTAGTCACCTGGCAAGTTAAAAAAGAATCAGGTCCACAGAGGATGTGCTGATAGTCTTTCAGGGAAACAATCAAAACAAATTAAAAACAGCTGACTGGAAAAGCAAAACAGTTTCAAATGATAAATTTGATGAAGTGTTGGGTGAATTGGGACTTATGAATCTTTGCCCACAAATCTTTAGTCAGGTATTTATTTCTCCACTAATTTAGGAGAAATCTGGATGACAGGTGTCTTACTTCAAGACGAGATTCAGTCTACAACATGTGTCGCAGGAGCCTCGTCACTCTTGACGCACACAAACCTGTTCCCAAGGCATCATCGGAGGAATGTCAAGTCACATATAAATGTGAAATATGGATCTCCTGGAGCTAAATGGAATCTGAAGCTAGTGTCCCAGATCAACAAAAATTACTCCATATAGAGAATATAAACATAGAAAATAAATCGATAAAATAAAGAGACAGTAAGGCAGATACACATTCAAATTTCGTAGTGGAGAAACAATACATGTATTACACGCATTGTAACAAATATTTAAGGATAAAGGTAATACCAGTCTTACATAACTCCTGGAGTAAGAAAAAGTGGAGAGGGGAGAGACATATTCCAACCCCTTGCATAATGTATTAAATTAGCCAAAACGTCAGGAGGTTGGAGAAATGCAGACTAATACTCCTGATGAGTCTACCTAAAAAGAACTTTAAATATTAGCAAATAAAATCAAATTGTTCTGTTAATCATCAATATCGCCTTACAAGAACGTATCAAAGAGAAAATATCTCCACGTATCAAAGAACGATCTGTTTTCATTTCTTCATTGATTGACCGTAGATGAGTCTCGTCCACCGTACAGGTCCCTGGCAGTGGGATACTTGGTGTGCGATGTTAATGGGATTAAGACTGTACTGTAAGACCCAGGTCTTCCCGGAACAGAGATGGCCTCTTCTCTTCGGCCACATCAGGCAGGACTCCTGGGGTCAGCGGCTTCTCCCGCTCACCGCCAGGCGGCGCCGTCTCGGTCCCCGCGGCTCCCCGGCGCCAGGCCTCCGCCCAGGCCTCCACCGGAGGAGTGGGCACAGCGGGGAACAGAAGTGCGTGGAGCAGGCACGAGACAACCCGTGTTTTCCTTGGGGAGAAATCAGCTGACATCCGAGCCATACGCTCCGATCTGCGAGGAAACCAAAACTAGGAAGGGAGAAGAGGCTCCGAGGACGCTGCCACCGCGGAGGGCAGCGCGCGGGGGGCACCCAGACTGGCAGCGGAGCCGCCGGCCTGCAGGGAGCTCGCAGCTCGGCTTGCAGCCCCGACCTCGAGGCGTCGGGGGGAGCCCGTGACCGCGCGCTGAGAGCTAGAACCACAGGGCCTTGGCGCTGGAGAGTCTGCAGAGAACCGGGTGCCGCGTGGACAGAGTCTGGAGGAGGAGCCGAGCTCAGCTGCTGTCTGCAAGAGTAGCCTCTTCCATCCTTGGGCAAAGAGATTGTCAAAAAAAAAAAAAAAAAATCATGATAATAAATCAATAAATCGTAAACAGTCCCTTCCCTCAGGCGCAAGAACAAACCCTCGGGGTAAGCGCAGGTCTGCACTTGCGCGGGGCGCGGAGCCCACCGCTGTGCGCCGGTGAGGGAGCCGCGTGGGAAGGGGGTCCGCCCCCGGGCCGGGAGGTCTCCCAGCGCTGCTTCCCGGTGCCGGCAACCGCGCGCTGCTGACCTGTGACGGGAGTGCGAAAACGGGCTGAGAAGAAAGGAGCAGGAGACACGTGCATACGCGACCTGCTTTATTCTTCGCGAAAAGTATTTAGGAAGCAGGGCCCTAGGGGTGAACAAAGACCACGGCGAAATTTTAAATTCTGCCATGCACCAGGTTTCAGTTCCAGCTGCTTGCTTGTAAAAGGCCTGGCAGCGGACTTTCACGTAGTGGCAGTGATTCTGGAGGATGCCCAGAGGGGAGCGAAAATCAGATTCCGCGGAATCTTTTGTGACCACTTGGTCATTCCTCCTCACCTGCTTGTGTTAGCAGCGGGGGTGGAAGCGTGCAGAAGAGCCCGGCACTGCCAGGACGCCCGGGAGTGGGCCAGGTGTCCTATCCTACCCAGGCCACCTGCTCTGAATTGGCGAAGACCTCTGACCGGGTGCTGGTACTGGTCACCTACAGTCGAACTGAGTTTACATGTTTTTCCTTTGGTTCTGCAACAGTAACTTCTCATCTCAGAGAGAGCTTTCACTGTTTTGAAATGCACACATTGATAGCGATACATTCCAGTCTATGAATGTTGCTGAGGAATACTGAAGCTTTTCCTGATTCTTATTTATTTTTAAAAATACGTGGTTCTGGTGATTTTACTATACAATTTAAAACACTGGGTATTTTTTTGTTTGTTTGTTTGTTTGTTTGTTTTTAACCAATTTACTAATGTTAAGAATTGCATACATTTTACTTTTTGAAAAGATAGTGATTTATGTATTGGTTAAAAGCAATGCATTTTAACTGTACAATTTAAAATATTAGTTTGGACCGCTATATTTTAAATATAGAAATAGTTGTATTTCATAATTCCATTTTTAATAGATGAACTCACAATATTGCTTCAAAAGTAAAAAAAATTACAAATACAAAACAAAATATTTTTGCATTGCAGTCCAGACATAAATTCGGACCTATGTACATACATACATAAGTATGTATTTGAACAATAAAGTTAAAACCTTAGCATCTAACATCAAACATCAAAAATTCTTGTCTCGACAATTATATTTACTACTCAAAGTTATGATTTTTTTTTTTTTTTGGCACCGGGGATTGAACTCACAACCTCGTGCCTGCCAGGGCAGGTGCTTAAGGCACTGAGCCAAAGTCACGGCCCTGGTGTTTTTTTTTTTGAGGCAGGGTCGCACTATGTAGCTCAGGCCGGCCTTGCGCTCGAGTTGTAGCCCAAGCCGGCCTCGAACTCACAACGCTCCGCCTACCTCAGCCTCCTGAGTGCTGGGATTAAAGGCGTGCGCCACCACGCCCGGCTCAAAGTTATGATTTTAATATTTGATTTTTCCTTCAAAAATTGGTAAACACCCAGAAGTAAGTGAATGATATCAAAGATCTAATTAAAGAATCGTGTTAGTTAAAGTGTATCACATAATTAAGTGTATTTTACAATACTGATGAATATATATATCATTGCACAGTCCATCTTTATATATCATGTATTTATATATTAAAGATAAATTTAATAATATGCCCTTTTAAAATAAATACTAACCAGTTTATTTGACTTACAGTTTCAATTCATTAAATCTGGAGAAATTTTGTTGCTGATAGTAATCTGTAATTTTCTTATTTTTAAAATTATCAAATAGAAATTAGATATTATTACAATCAAGAGGATATCACACTCCATTCCTTTGTTTAAACTGAATAATAATTTTTCAGATATCTTTGCCTTTCCAATTAAAGTTCATTCTTATAACCAATCTGAGCTGAATTCTTTAGCTGAATACCTGCAGAAGAATATTTCTGGGTAATCTTTGGACAGGGGAAAGTTATTCGGCTTCTATTGTTCTTTAGAAATATGCATGGTACTTGTTTTTCTGCCCAGTGAGATGCACTTTTAATGTTAGAACACCGGTAGAATGTTGAAGTGTGCTTCACAACAAAGGTTAATCTTTGAAATGAAAAAGAAAATGTGAACTGGTACAATTGAGATAGAAACTAGAGTTGTCACTGTTTAAAAAATCAAACAAAACTGTAGCCACTTAAGTTAACTAGCAGTTGAGGATGCTTCTTTGATTTTTTTTCTTTCTGTTTTTGTTTCTTAAGAGTTCTTTGCTTGACATTCAGATTTGATTATAGAAATGTCAAAGGGTTTAGCCAATGCTATGCACTGAATATTTGTGTGTGCCACAAATTAATTTGTTGAAGTTTAAAACCCCAATGTGATGTTATATATGAATGGAGTTTTAGGGACCTAAATTAGGCCACGAGGGTGGAGTCTTCTTAAATGGGATTAGTAGCCAGGCATGGTGGTGCACACCTGTAATCCCAGCACTCGGGAGACCAAGGCAGGAGGATGGCTGTGAGTTCGAGACCAGCCTGGTCTACAAAGCGAGTTCAAGGCCAGCCTGAACTACATAGTGAAACCCTGTCTCAAAAAGACCAAAAAAAAAAAAAAAAAAAAAAAAATTAAAACATTTTAAAAAAGTGTTTAGCCCTTTTTGAAGAGTTCCTTTTCCTTTTTAAGCAGTGACAAAATTTATTTGAAAAAGTAAAAGTGAAGTGTGAAGGAGAAACTGGCTCTGCAGAGAGCTTGGGCTGAGTAAAAGAGTAAAAAGTAAGATGAAAAGTACACCCTGGAGGCCACAGCGTGGGGTACCATGAGGAAAGCCATGGTAGCTGAGAGCCCCTCTCTTACATTTGTCTTTATATCTCTCCCTCGCCCTCTTGTGGCTTCTGTCATATGATGATAGTAAAATAAAATAAAATAAATGGCCATGTACAAATAAGATCTGCCAATCCCTTTATCTCGGGCTTCTCAGCCTCAGAACTGTGAGAGAAAAACACTCTTTTGTTTGAACAACCCAGTCTGTGGTACTGTTATTGTAGCCTAAACAAAGAGCCATTCTTTAAATCGGCTGCAGTATATTGAAACAAATGCCTTTTCCTCTTTCTGAGAGACAAAGTAGAGGTGTTTCCCAGCTTAGAAGCGGAGCAGAGGAAGGTGAGGCCATTCTGTCCCAGAAAACAGGATCCTATTCCTAGAGAACAGGATGAAATGCTTGCTGCCAAACACTCCACTAGAATACAGGGCACAGGGAGAGGCACTCCTAGAAGCTGGAGTTGAATTTTTCTTTTCCGTATTCTTGGTCTGAGACCTACAACCCCTTAGGTAATGATGAGGTTTCATTCAGTGCCCCAAGCTGTCAGCCAATCATGAGCCTTTAGTCCCAGGGATGGGATCTGCCTCTGAGAAGAGGAAATAGTTATTTCCAGCCTTCTTTCAGTATCTTGGAAACTTTTGTAGATTAGTTCCTCATCATGGCTCATCAGGTCACAGGGTTTAGAATTTCCTACCATTCGTTATAACTAGTGATCTGACTTGACAAGTGATAAACCAGGTTGCTCCACTGCTTTGTACAGACAAACTACAAGCATTTCCCAAAATGTCCCTTGAAGGCTCTCAGTGGACTGTTCATATCACTGAGGGTGCCCAGGTAAGGAGGCACTGGGTTCAGAGTTCAGACACTGAGTGCCGCTCAAACTACTGAGCAGGAAAGAGTCGAAATGGTGAGCTCAATACTATTTTCTTTAGAAAACCTTACTTGCAAAGTTGGTCTTTAAATAAAGTTGGGAAGTTGAGTAACTCCAGAGTTTCCAACATTCTTACAATTTGTAAGAATAGCTCACTGTATCAAAACTGTTGAGCAAACAGTATGATTTATGCTCTAAGCCTGTTTTCCTTCAGGAAGTGTGGAATTTTGGTGTGTGCTACACATGCTAGGTCAATGTCTTGGTTACTTTTCACTCATTGCTGAGATAGAATACCTGACACCCAAAATTAGGGAAGGAAAGGTTTATTTCTTACAGTTCTCAAGGGTTTCAGTCCATACTTAGTTAGCTCCAAGGCAGCATGGCATGGTGGGGCAGCCATTCACAGCAGCCGCCAAACAGCAAGGCGAACCTGCAAGAGAAGGAGAACAAATATAAGTGTTCCTCCCGCCCTTATTCTGTATGTTGGCTCCACCCCTGGGTGGGTGCAGAGCTCACATCGCCAATCCCAGTGCTAGACCACAAACCAATCACAAACGCCAGACTCAGTCGCATCCAAATTACATGAAGCCATTAAAGCCATCCCCCGTATCAACCCTTGTTTCCAACACACTTCTCATTTTTGCCACTTGCTGAAGCAACTCTGGCAGCCTCTTCATGAGCATCTGTCTGAGATGTGGCCAAGAACACAGAACGCTGCCGCCAAGTGACACTCAACAGCGAGGTGGGCCAATGAATACATCGCACTGTGTTCTCATTCACCTGATTCGTCAGATCCAGCATCATTTGCCTTCTGAAGTAAAAATGACCATGAAAGGTAAATATTTTGAATCAGTTGATAGGGAGGGAGCCCTGATCGCACAAGTAAAACTTACAACAGAGAACTTCCAGAACTGCTTCGGGAAGTGGCAAGCATGTTACGGCAATTATGTTCAAAGCGATGGGAACTATTTTTGAGGTAGATTAATACAACGTGTCTTTTGCTGTAATAAAGCTTTTAAAAATTTAATGATTCACCATCCTTTGTGACTTTATCAGGAAAAGATTCTTGAAAGTTTGCACCTGGTTTCCTCAAGACTCACCCCCACTGTCTTTTAACCTTTGAAAACTTTCTTTTCCATCTTTTCACGATAAAAATCATGGCTGCAAGTGAGACCCAGTGCTGAGTCCAGTGACGTGTCCTCCTAGTGACTTGCAGAACCAGAGGGAAATGAGAATGCTCACCCCAGGTGACACACTGTGCACCAGCTACAGATGTTTCGAGACTCAAACAAGATATTACTTATAAAGTAAGCAGCACAGGGATGAATATGTCTGTTCCTTCTTCCTCTCTTTAATCTTTCTAATTTTTACTCTTATGACCTATCATTCGTTTCTTCATTAAGAAATGTTTGTCACGATCTCGTCACGTTTCAGGCAGTGGGAAAGATACAGGCTTGTGGCCGTGAGCCACATTCTCTCCCCTCATACCCCAGTGTCTGATATCATCTATCGACATTTTTGTTCATGTCAGAGCTGGCTGGAGACACCAGGTGCTCTTCCCAAGATACACATTTGGTACTCTGAGGACAAATCTCTGGCAAGATCCATGTTTCCTAGGGCAGTTCCTAAAGGATGTGCTTTGACAGCTCTGTCTCCCTGTGTATCCTACAAGCATCTTTGCATCCTTTCTAAGACTCAAGACTGGCAACTAAAGTTTCTAGCCTGGAATGAAGATATTGGCCAAAGTTTTTACTCCACAGCTTACAATAGTAATCTCAGGGAATAGTAGCTTCAAATGAAGCACCAGCCACCACACCCCAGAAATATCTGACTTGGAGCAGGGTCTAGAGATTTTGATTTATGGTTCAAGATTTGTGACAGAGTGTTGAGTATCCAGAGGTCAGATTCTGCAATGTCAAGTGCAGCCTAAAGTTCATCCTGATAGTTTATCCTGATAGTCCTAAAGTTTATTCATGAGGTTTAATATCAGAGACCAGAGCAGAAGGGCCTGGTCCTCTAGCCTCCAACCTCCACCCACGATTTCAGAGAACCAACCCAACAACAGGTGACGAGAGTCCAGATTGTCAGGAGAGGAACCAAAGTTCCAGAAAACTCAGTTTCACATAGAAGTTTAGGTCAAGCGCCTGAGGCTAGTACAGAAACTATATCCTAATACACTAAAACCAAAACTGGTGTCCAGAACCCACACCCCAGACGACAGGAGAGAGCGGGAACTTGAGGACATCTAGCAGAGAGGACAGAGTCACCCTGCAAGGTGCCGGCACCCTGAAAGGTCCCAGCTATCCAGATCTGGATTCAGTCTTCAAATGCTAAGATCTTTTCTACCCATAGCACTTACAATGCTTTTCCTTCACATGCAATGCTTTTCCTTGCACTTCTGTACTTTAGGACTCTTTCTTTTCCCAAGAGGCAATGTCTGATTTCACATTTGGGTGTGCTCCATATTATCATCTCTTTCAACCTGTTTTTTGTTTTTTTTTAAACCATAATAGGAAGTACGCTAATATAAATATGTGTTTGTTTAACTTCTCCATTAGAGTGTAAGCTTACAGTCATCTTATTTTCTTTTTCCTCCCTATGTCCGGTTTCAAGGCCTCACACATAATAACTTCCGGGAAGTAACAGGCAAATTGAGCAAACAGGGCCAGGATGTGTGACCCGCCTCTCAGTGCTCCTCCAAGCGTACTGCAGTTCTGAGCACGGCCAGAAGATGGCAGGGCTGACCCATTCTTCCCCCGCGGAATATCAGCAGTGTGTTACCCTCAAGTGCTCTGCTTTGCTCTTAGGCCCTGCAGCGGTACCTGTGCCCCACACCCACTGCACAGACACCACGGTCACCGGCTTCAGCTCGACTGCCTGGCCCTGCTCTGAAGGGCTCATTGCTCTTTGCCTGTGACTGCAGAGCCATCGAGTGATTCAACTACACCTTTTCCAATGAGGTGTGAAGCATAGTAAGTTTTCTTGTAGTTACTTTCTATCATAGTTTAGTAAATCTTCACACTAAGTTCCCCTATTTCAATCACTATGTGATGTCCATCACCTAAATGACTCCAGAGTGCTGAAGCTCCTCGTACCGGCAGTCGCAGGAGTGCTTGTATGATCTCAAGTGGAAACAGAATAGGCTTCACCCACAGAAATACTAGGTACAAGGGTGTGTGCATAAATCTACGCGCACACACGCACCTGGACACACACAGGATGGCTTTTTGTCTTGATGTACAGTGCAGGATTTAAAACAACTACATTACTGATGCAGTTAGTCCACTACTTCAATAGCTGAGCTTGCTAATGATTAGAAAAGAGCAAGAAACATACCCACAAAGATGCCTTAGGACTTGGGAGCCCCTTTGAGACCTTCACAATTTTCTCTTCCAATGAGATTATCTTCATCTCCAGTTGAATCAAAGCTTGGCTGTTAAATGAAGTTAGAGAAACAAGAATGAGAAGTGATAAATTTGGCAGCTATGGTATTTTTGCCCAACTCCTTACACTTATTTAAAAAACATTAATGCATATTAATTATAATAATGAGGAATTTTACTATGACACTTCCATACATGCGTACATCTTGCTTTAACCATATCTACTCTCCCTGCTACCGTCTATGTCCTTGCTGACTCGCCTTCGTCCCCTTCTCCTTCCCTGAGGTGCCTCTTCTGCTTTCAGCTCTCTCTGTCCTCTCTGTTTCCACCTGTGAATTAAAGCATGCAATGCTTGTCTTCCCATATCTGGCTTTATTTCACATAGCATCATGACCTTCAGTTCCATCCATTTTTTCTGAAAAAGATGTGATTTAATTCTCTGTGGCTGAATAATGGTCCACTGCATGTATATTTTCTTTTTCTGTTGATGAACTCCCTATATTTCTAACCTGCCCTTAGTGCCTTCAGTTTTAAAACTTACAGAGAGGAGGATTAGGTGATCTGATTAGTTGAAGTCCAAGCATCAAGTGGCCCATAGCTTTTCAGTGAACCTTGAAATGTCAGTGCCTCTCAATAGTCACTTCCATATCAGGTGTGGTAAGCTACCATTTTGTTTCTTCCATTCCTCTTTGCCTGTGTCAAAGAGTTGGTTTAGGAGCATAGAAAGCAGGAGTATAATGTGTCCAATTCAATTTTGGGTTGGAAAAGCTTGTCCTTTTATCATTAATACTCTATAACTCCCACTTCTAAGAGTTTCCTCTAAGAGATTCCCAGTTCCCACGTCAAACAGTGACCTTTACACTGCTGTCTCAGTTTTTCAGTATTTTCTTCAGCTAAATCCACCCACTGTTCACACTTTATATCATGTTTGTTTTACCAATGATTTTATCATTCATTTTGGTATTTTTACTTCCTTGCTTTAATATCACCTCTTGCCTATGTCTGTGGCCAGTATCTTCACTCATGTCCTTATGAATACCGATTGACTTATTTTATATTACTGGTCAATGCTTTCCAATGATTTTGTTGTTCCTGAACTTCCTCTGCAAAATATCAGAGCTGAGTTGAGCTGAATGCAGCCTCCTATGCTCTGTCCTAAACAAAGCAGTGAGCCTGTTCGTTTCAGACACATTTCCCTCGATCTGGTTACCTCTGCTGGACCCTGCTCTAGGCCCCTCCTGGTGACCCAAAGCAAGGGCAGAAAGTAAGCCTGGGCAAGGTTGCCTTGTCTCCAGAGGCCCAAGAATGAGGATGGCCCTGTGGTGCTACCCACCAGGAAACTCTCAATTTCTGGAGAGCAGCCTCAGACAGAGAACCCGAGAGTGGAAGGGCTGTGGCAGGACCAGAGAAGTGAGTGTTTGAAAGAACTCTTATGGCTACGTGTGTTCTCACCACTGTGATGAAGGAGCAGGTCTTTGGTGTCCTATGTTCTAAGTTTCCCTTTACCCTAGCTACCCCATGTTCAGGGCCCTGCACCATGCAGGTGCAGATACCCTTATGTAGACAGATGTGACCCTCTTTTATCTGCCACTTCATGGCTACAGGTACCTATGAACTCCATGGTATGCCCTGCAAATGCTATGGGTATGTGCATTCATGTTTGTTGAAAAGAAAGCCCAAAATGTCTTTCAGACACAGGGGATAAGTTTGTAGCAAGTGAAGAAACCAGATCCTTCACAAGCCATGGAGTCCAGTCAGAAAGGACCTGGAAGGGCAAGATGCTTACATTTCTTTTTCTATTCAGAGGCCTCCACTGCATCCTATCCCCTACCCCAGAGGCTCTGTGTGCAGTTCTCACAATGGGTTCCTTCAGCACCCAAGCTAACATGACTTTTCCATGACACCTAGTCTAATTTGCAACAAACATTTTCAAAAAGTCTGTGTGTTAAAGGTTTGGTCCCCAGCCTTTGGAATTATTGGGAAGTGGCAGAGCTTTAAATGGCAGGGGCTAATAGAATGCTTCAGTTCATAGGAAGCACTTTCCTCAGAGAAGATTGTAGGACCCAGATCTTATCCTCTGTCGTTTTTGTTCTTGGCCAGGAGTTGGAGAGTTCCTGTGGCACAGGCTCCTGCCATGGTGTGCTGCCTCGTCTCAGGCACAAAAGCCTCAGGCCAAGTGAAAGGAGACTGAAATCTTCTAAACTGTGAGCCAAAATAAACCATTCCAAAATAAACCATTCCTCTTTATAAGTTGACTGTCTTGGGGGGTTTTGTTGTTTGCTGTTTACTTTGTTTTGTTTACAGTAATGTAAAGCTGACTGACACAAAAAATATATCTGTATTAGTAATATTGTTCAGAATTGAATGCATTTTGATTCTTGAAGGTATTGGTCTATTCCTCCTACACTGTCCCAGTTGACCACTGTAACACAGTTCAAGTTATTTATCCACAGAGTTCCATTATCCCCTGCTATGGTTTATACATTGTGTCAACTTGAGAAGTCTAGCAGCTTAATTAAGTCAGGCAGCAGCTCTACATCCTGGGGTGTACAGCATAAGCAGTTACCTGGCCATTGTGTCAATTTGAGAAGGCCAAAAGTTTAGCTGAGAGACTCAGCAGGGAGCCAGGGTTCTTACTTTGTAAACATCCTCATCCTGTGCAAAGGAAGGCAAGGATGTTTGTGAATGCTACACCCACCCTGGGGGGGGGG
>RJWM01020763.1:22503-36691 GCA_004363535.1 Dasyprocta punctata | reverse complement strand
AAAAAATCCCAAACACCACTGCCGTTGTTTAATATTTTGTCAGCCAAAGGTTCATGTGCTGGAGATTTGGAACCCATTGCTACAGTATTGAGAGGTGGTAGAATCTTCAACAGTTGAGGCCTGGTAGGAGGTGATTAGGTTATTGGGGGCACCACCTTCGGAAAGCATACATTTCTTTTCTTTACAATGCACCTAGGCTGAGGTATTTTATTGTAGCAACACTAAGTGGACTAACACAATCACAAACATAAAATTCAGAAAAGAGATATGATAATGTTACAAATTAGCTGTCTGACATACTTCTGCATTCCTTTTCTTACATTTGTTTATAAGTCATACTCTGTCTCCTCATATGATAATAATTTTGTAACAATTTTCTATGGAAATTATTAAAAATTTGTTTTTTCCTTTAGTGTTTATTATAACTTTTAGAGTTCAGGGAGCCAGGTATGGTAGTGCACGCCTGTAATCCCAGCACTTGGGAGAGTGAGGCAGAAGGACTGCCGTGAATACAAGGCCAGCCTGGGTTACATAGTGAGAACCTGTCTCAAAAAAAAAAAAAAAAAAGGTGCAAATGAGAGCCCTGAAGCTGAGGCTTCATTGGTTTCATACTGAATCTGCCACTGGGTCTGAAGCCCTAATTTGGTTCTTCACCACTTCAAACTCCTAATAGAAGTATTGAAGGCTACAAGAAGCTTTTATGTGGATCATCTCTACCAACAGTTACTATGTTCAGAGTTAAACATGTAAATATTTGTTTATTCATGTTAAAACAATTATGTTATATGTTAATATTAATAACTTTTTTTGAGACATGGTCTTGCTATGTAATTCAGGTTGGCCTTGGACTCACTGTGTAGCCCAGGCTGGCCTGGAACTAGCAGGGATCCTCCTGCCTCAGTCATCCAAGTGCTGGGATTACAGGCATGTGCCACCTTGCCCAGCCATAAATAATATTTTAAAGTGAGAATATAGTTTCCAAAGTAATAAGAATTTAGTGAGAAGAGTGGTTTTATTTACATTTGTGCAAATTTCTTTTATGTCTGACTGAAAAGAAGATTCTCATATATGCTCTGCTCATACATGCTCAGAAGCAAATCTGTTTTACTAGCACAGATGTATAACCTCTGGAAAATCCCACTGTATTTCCACTACAGTGAAAGAGGCAAATAATCTTAACATGAAGTAATGTTAACCTTGTTGGCCCTCTGGCCACACTTTGAGAACCACTGATATAGACATCACTGTAACTACTTTCTGGTTGCCTAAAGCTGAGCACCATTTCTCTACTTCTGCATCTGTATAATCAACCCCCGCCTCTCAGATAAGCATCAACTGTTAATCATTGCTATACTTTTTGGCACATAAAGAAAACTTTAGAAAGAACAATTAATAAATAACAAGTTTTAGGGATGTTATTCCTTTTCACTGAGGAGAAAAATCACCACCTTCATTGCCTTATTTATTTATTTGCCTTTTTGTCTTTTTGAGACAAGGTCTCACTTTACAGTTCAGGCTGGCTTTGAACGCACTTTGTAGTCCAGACTGGCCTCGAACTCACAGTGATCCTCCTGCCTCTGCCTCCTGAGTGCTGGGATTACAGGTGCGCACTACCATGCCTGGCTTTCATTGCCTCCTGATAGTAAATCTTTCTTCTTTTAGGAGTTCGACTGAGAGCAAACACAATATTTGATGCTGTATATAGAATACTTAATTTTGTGTGTGCGTGTGTGTGCGCGCGTGTGTGTGTGTGTGTGTGTGTGTGTGTGTGTGGTTCTGGGAATTGAACCTAGGCAAGTACTTTACCAGTGAACCCCTGGAGTACTTAATATTAGAAAAACAGATTTTAATATCTACCAGGTCCTTGATAAATGTCAGGTATGTGCTAAGGGCTTTAATCCATTATCTCATTTAAGTCCTACAATAACCTTTAGAGTCAGATAATACTGTTATTTCGAAGATGAGGAAACTGAGATACAAAGAGCCCAACAATACAGTCAGGATTTAAATTCAGATAACCAGACTCTGGAACTCTGTTTGTTATCTGCTGATAAAGTATAAAGGGAGCCAGAGCGAGTTTCCTGCAAAATGATGTGGAAATGTGTAGGAGAGGTTAGCAAAGTAAAAGCCTTTAGGGCCAAAACAGCTGACGGACCAAGACTAGACGCATTGCACTATTTTCCACTTTAAGGATTCTTTCTACGCTATTTTCTGTGCTCCGATAATCCTCATCTCACTTTCAGGATGTCTTTCCAGGTGGCTTCGTCGCTTAGACTTGAAGTTAGATCCTGAAATTCAGGCGCTAAGTAGAATGGCAGTGGTAAACTCCGTGGTAACCACGGTAACAGTGGCGTGGTGGTGTGAACACTCACAGCGCAGGCGCATTACATCCCAGCCCCGCCCGCGCTCCCACGCTGCCCAATGCCAGAAGCTCCGCTCCTTGGCCTCACACTCCTATGGCCGCAGCGTGTGGGTGTGAGAGGGAGGCCGGACTGGGCGCCTGCGCAGTCGTGAGGCGCGGGTGTGACGGGGCTCACGTAGCTAGAGCTGCAGTCACCGCCTCCTCCTCAAAACGGCAGCCGCGGCCTAGAGGTTATAAAAGGGCTAACGGGCTCCCTCTGCTGCCCAGTTGCGCCGCCAGCGAGCTGAGGGCAGGGATTAGAAGTCCTGGCCGAAGGTGACGCGAAACTGAGAGCGAGCCGTCCTCCCGTCCCACTCTCCAGGTGAGACGTTCTTGGGACCCTTCAGCTGAGCCGAGACCCGGGGCTGCCGCGGGTCCTCCTCACGCAGCCGCGCTGGTGCGGTGCGGTGTCTCCTCCTCATGCTGGGGGCTGGGGCTCTGCGCTTCCTCGCGGCAGCCTCGCGTCCTTTTCCCCAGAGCTCGGCGCCGCGTCCCCGCCGCCCCGGAGGCCTGGCCGCCCTTCTCTGCGCCCCACTCCCCACCGCCGTTCCGACCCGCCTCCCGCCTCCGCTGTCAGGGCTGCAGCAGCCTCTGTCTCCGCCCCGGGACGAGGACTTTCTTGAATGTTCCTTCCCGGCGGGGAATCGCCCTGTTGGTCTGAGTACCTGGTCCTCCCCGAGGAACTGAGAGGAACGCGAGGGCGGGGCGTGGGTTTTGGCCACCGCCACCCGCAGATGGTTAGCATGTGGCCCCGGAGAGCAGCTTGGAGCTTGGGGCTGGAACTGAAGCTCCCAGGCGTTCTGCTCGATGGGAAAGTCGTTGGGTCGGAGAGGTGGACGGACTCGGAGAGTTGGGTCTGAACTCATCTGTTGCGCGGCTTGGTGCTGCTTGTGCAGCTAAACGTAGCCTGGGGGCGCGGAGTTCACAGCAGCTGGAGCTGGGGAAGTTGCTGTCACATCACCCAGCAGGGGAAGCGGGGCTTCTTCCTTCCCTTTTCGTCCTCAGGACTCTTTAAAGGCACATAAGCTCCCCAACCTTGAATTTGCAGGGGTTAAAAGTCCAGTCAAACGTTCCACAGCTGAATGAGAATTTTGAGTTAGATTGTATGACTCCCCCCGCACCCAGTGTTTCAAGGGGGAGGAAGGATGGCTGGTACATTAAGTGTGAAATTATTTCTCCTAAATAATCCAACCTATGGAATACAAATTCAGTTGTTGGACGCTAACTGCTTCTGTGTTCTGCACAGAGTGGAGAAGACTCTTGGAACTTTGCACTGCCTTAAGGGAGGAAAAAGCTAGGTCCCCGTTTCGAAATTGATCTGAAAGACCAGAGGCTTGCCAATTTCGACTTAACTGTTTCTCCAAGAGCTGTGGTTCTTCGACTTACCCTAGGAATGCACTCGGGAGAGATGGAGTAGCCACTACGTGAGTGGGGGAGGGGGAGAGACGTGGCAGCAGGGTTCTTTCATCGACTGTTTTTTTTTTTTTTTTTTAAGGTTCTGGAAAGAAACACATTCCTCTTGTAGGTTGAGGTGTAGTTTATGAATGGGATTAATCTATTCCTAAAAGGATAAAAAAATTCAGTCTGCATAACAGACCATTAGAAGTTAATTTTAAAATCACATTAAGGGGGATTTTTTGGGGATCAAGTTTCTGTGGAGAAAATAGATACCTAAGGCAGGAAATAAGAAGCTGGATGTGAACAACCTTGACTGTATTTTTGCCTTGCCTTGAAATAATGAATATTCTCTGACTTTTCTTTAACTTTGACTTTTAGCCTCGGAGCATTATTATCAGAATGTTAAATACAAACTGCAAATTTTACCTTTTTCTTTCTTTGGGAAGCATAGATTTTGTCACCTGTAAAAATCATGTCGATTTTGGTTTTGGAACATTGTGCCTTATTAAGTCCTGCCAATATTTTTGATAGCTAATGACAAATGCTTCTTAGATTTATAGAAACTAGGAAAAGGACTACTTTTTCTCTTTTAGATGTGTAATGCTGTTTCCATTGACATTGAAAAGAGTTTTATTTTGAAGTACTGAAAGTCAGAATTTTGATAAGGGGATAATTATTCTGGCTTCTTGTGACTTGGTAACTTAGCTGGTATGAAAAATTTGTGCAAACTTAATTATCGCAAAAAAATACACAGTGCAAATGACTATTGAAAAAGAAAACTTTATATATATCACCTGTGTAGTCCACGTTGTTGCAGATTGATCTTGGTAAGGAGATGGTAACCTTTTCTGTTAATACAGAATGAGTCGTATATATCTTTTAAGTTCAAACTCCTGTGTTTAGTCCAGGGATACAGCAAGAGTTTGGACAGTCATAAAGTTTGTGAATCTTCATTTCTGTGGAAGGAATGCCTTGTTTTACTTAGTGATTAATTATCGCTTGGGATATAGTTGCTCCTCTTAGATTGACCTACTTTGAGATCATGAAATTCTTTGAAAATTTGCTGACAAGCATGAATTTACATCATAAAATACAAATATGCATATCTACATGGAATTTTAGATAACATTCCTCCTCACCCACCTCCCTCCCCGCGGCAGCCCATCTGTATTATAATAACCTCTAAAAAGTAAAATAGATAGGAAGCAAATGTTCAAGAATATCTAGGCACCTTGAGGTAGAATTTCTTGAATATTTCTGAAAATTGAGCTGGGCATGTAAGATTGACTAGATTTGAATGTATAAATGACCCTAATAAACTTTTACTAAAAAGATTTTAACAAAAGTTAATATTGTTAAAATTGTTGAGTTGCTAAATTGTGTAGTCAGTGAAAGTACCATTGTGTGCCCTTACTCCACACTGTAACATGTCTTTGTTTTTTCACTCTGAAAGTAGAATAGACATGAAGGTAAACAGAATAAAATGTATAACCATTGGCATTAAACTTTATTGCTCCTGCAGTGAGATCTCAAATCTTGAGCTATAGTGGAGCCCTGCACAGCACCTGCCTGGAATCCTAACCCTCTGACAGGCTGAGGCAGGAGTCACAAGCCCAGCTCAGCAAATTTAGCAACTTAGTGAGACCCTGTCTCAAAATTTAAACAAATAAAAAGGGCTGGGGATATATGTCATTGTGAAGGCCTTAGGTTCACGTCTAGTATCACAAAAAACAAAACAAAACAAAATATAGTGGGGAGGAGTATGTATAAATAAGGGAGTACAAGATAAGTAAAGTAAGTATGTATATAAGTAAAGCCAGTTAAAGCTTTGTGTTTCTACTCAATGAAATTTACTTGCATAAATTGAAGTTACCTTGTCATAAGTTCCCCTTTAACCAAGTAAATATTGTACCTGAATAAAAACTTGTGAAATTCTTATTTAGGCTACTCCAGCAGCTTTTGAACTTGATACGATGAAAACATTCTTTTCCCTTGTCTTACTTTGGATGATCAGAATGACAATTAGTATGTTTGGTTGGATGTTGGCTAAAAATACAGCATCTTTCATACCTGTCATCGGAGACTGAGTTGTCTTGGACTTGCTGCTTAGTGTTTCGTAGAAATGTGCCCATGCTTTGGTGGTTTACAAATCTGTCACCTAATAGTAAGATTACATCAAGTTATTATTGTCAGCTTCTCTTTACTGAGCTGTTTCTCCATTGTAAGTAATGTATAGAGAACACTAATTTAGTGGTTGGTTTTATCCAGGCACATAGCTACAGTTAACTTTAACCAGTTTTCTTATTTTTTAAGAAAGGAAACACATTACAGTAAGACTTTTAGTCAGTGTATTAGTCTGTTTTTTTATGGCTGTAATAAGATACCCAAGGCTAAGTAATTTGTAAAGAAAAGAGGTTTATTTAGTCTGTAGTTCTGGAGGTCCAAGAGCACAGCACTAGTTTTTGCTCAGCTCTAGTGAGTACCTCACAGGAAAGGTATTAAGTGATGGCAGTGTATGTGTAAGTGATCACATGGTGAGACAGGAAGCAGAGATTTAGGGGTTATGCTCACTGTCTCATACTAACAGCCCACGCTTGTGGGAACTAACTTTCTCTGAGACCAGCACTGATCCCTTCTGAGGCAGTGTGCCCAGATGACCTAAGCACCTCCTACTAGATCCTATTTCTTAAGGGCTCCACTACCTTGCACATCACTACACTGGGGAACAAGCTTCCAACACATGAACCTTGGGGGAGTTGACATCAGAATCATAGCAGCCAGTCATTTCTGTATTTCCGGGCCTAGAAGAATGTTCTAGGATTTGGACTGTACTCTAAAACAATTTGGAAAGACTTCTTCTGTAACCTACCAGACAACCTAAATCACTTCAGAAAGTGTAGCTTTACATGTTAGATTATTTGGATCTTAAGATAATTCTGTGAGGTCGTTTTATATCATCTCTATTTTACAAATAAAGAAACCAAGTCAAATAATTTGCTTCAGAATATAGTAAGTGGCAAAATTAAGTCTTGGACTTAGGTTGTCTATTTTCTGATTCACATTTCATGTAAACTTTATCCTGGATAATTGACCAGACTAATTTTGAAAAAAATTAATTTTAATTTTAATTAGTTAATTTTGTGATAGGTTCTTGCTATGCAATTCAGGCTGGGTTTAAACTCACTATGTATTCCAGGCTGGCCTTGAACTCACAGCAGTCCTGCCTCAGCCTCCCAAGTTATGGTATCATAGGCATGCACCATTACTCCCGGCTGAAAAAAATTAATAGCGTGTTTACCACTGTATTAGAAATGTTTTCAATATTTAGAGTTGAAATAAAATAGGTTCCTGGTTAGTAGTAGTTAACTTAATCATTCTACTAAATTTAAGCATTTATGATGTGCCCAGTAGACTATGGGAGAATCAAAAGGATCATGAAGAGTGTTTCATAGGACATGACAATTACATGATAATACCAGCATAAAACTACTATTTTACTTTGTGTTAAATCTGAGTACTGAATGGAAGCATATAATCTAAAGTCATATCCTCTGAAACCATGAATTTATTTCCCATTTTAGTACATGTCATCTTATTCTGTATATTTTTCTCAATTCGAGAACTTTGGAACTAATATTGAAAAAGAAGGAATTGAAGGCGTTAGGGAGGGAAGAGGTTAACCAGGATAAATAAAAGTGGAATTTTGGCAAAATATCCTTGGGAGAGATGAAGTTGAGTATACTTTCGTGTCTGAGCTATAATCCATGATTTAGGAGGAGAGGGACTGCTTAGACTGTTTTGTAATGAGCCCTGGTCTGAATCATTCAGTTTCAGAGATAAGAGCATACATAACCTCTTTTATATTAGGAATGATATTTAAATTATATTATAGGTACAGATGGGAATTTGTTCCTCATATGCAGAGTAGGTTAAACAGAAATTTCTCTAGACATTCCCATTATAAGAATCAGAATTACTTTGGTCTTGGAACTTAAGACCCAAGAATTAAATCATCAACAATTACAAGTCATAAAAGAAGAAAGCATTGCATGCCATATGAAATGTCAAAAGAAGAACAATATGCAAAAGTCTTCCCCTTCACCCATCAAGGCATAGTTCTAAGACCCAGTGTATGCCTGAAACCTCAGATAGTACCAGATTTCACACATACTATGATTTTTACTATACGTACATACCTATGGTAAATTTTGTAAGTTGGGTACAGTAAAAGGTTAACAACAATAAAAATAAAATAGAACAATCATAACAATATGCTATAGTAAAATTTATGTGAATATAGCGTCTCTGCTTCTCTAAATGTTTTATTCAGCTTTTCAACTTTTCACTTAAAGGAAGCACATTATGACTTTTTTGCATGTCTGAATTGCCAACTTGCGTTCAAAATACTTTTAATTCCTTGTTGCACTGTAGAAGTATTTTTTGACCGGTTGACCATGGGTAACTGAAATCATGGGAGGTGAATCTGAGGATAACGGGGAACTACTGTATTCTGTTATGAATGTCCACATCAAAGAATTTATTTATTTATTTTTTTGTAGCACTGGGGATTGAACTCACAACCTCGTGCCTGCCAGGCAGGCGCTTAAGCCACTGAGCCAAACTCCCGGCCCTAGTTTTTTGAGACAGGGTCACACTATGTTGTTCAGGCTGGGTTTGCTCACGTTGTAGCCCAAGCCGGCCTTGAACTCACAATGCTCCTCCTACCTCAGCCTTCTGAGTGCTGGGATTAAAGGCATGTGCCACCATGCCCAGCTCACAACAAAGAATGTAAACATCTTGTCAAAGTTTGGTAGAAAATGTTCTCTAAGGATTCTGGGGAGTCACAGAAACTTGTAAAGTTTTAATAACTTAATTTAATATGTCTAATTTAACCCACTGTTCTGTTCTAAATGTATTATTTTTCACCTCAGTCCCTAGTTCTATTGCCCAAATAATTTCTCAAGTTTTCTAACTATGAAAACTTATTTCTTAAGAATTTTAAGAATTAAGGAGAAAAATATGTTTGCAAAAACTATGCTAGTATTTAATTTTAGAAAAATTAATCTGAAGATGTTCTCCTTGATTCTATATTGGGATTGTTTAAGCATTTATTGTGTATCTGTTATGCATTGAACGTTGTGCTGAAAGAGTAACTTTTTGTTTTAAAATAACTTGCAGAATGAAGACAGTTATATTTGTTTTTTATTTTATTTTATTTTATTTTTCAGATTCTAGGAATTGTATTTATTTTAAAGTAGTAATTGGTTTTAAATAGATCCAAGACTTCTCTTACACTAATCTTATACTGCATTAACTGAATTTGAATATCCAGTTCCTTCAAAGAGTGACCAGTGTTTGTTTTAGTGTTTCTAAAACCTACTTGTTCAATTTAGGACCTCAAAGGATTACTTGTTATCTTGACCTTTGTTCTTTTTTTTTTTTTTTCTTGGTACCAGGGATCCGAACTCACAACCTTGAATGTCAGGCAGGTGCTTAAGCCACTGACCTAAACCCCCAGCCCTTACCTTTGTTCTTGCCCCATTGTTCCAATGAATTCTTGCCCCTATTATTTAAAACTCAGATAAGATTTTATTCTTATTCAAAAGTTACATGAAGGTTCAGAGTTACATATGGCTTCAAAATTTACCAGGCAGTTTAACCTTAAAGATATTTTGAGGACAGATCTCAGTTTACTATACCTCAATAATAAGCACTTTGAGGCTGGGACTATAGCTCAGTGGCATAAATTATTTTATTTTATTTTATTTTATTTTATTTTATTTTATTTTATTTTTTTACCCAGGATTGAATTCACAACCTCACACCTGCCAAACAGGCGTTTAGGCCGTTGAGCTAAAACCCCAGCCCTATTTTGTGAGACAGGGTCTCACTATGCAGTTCAGGCTGGCTTTGAACTCACTTTGTAGCCCAGACTGATCTCAAACTCACATCGATCCTCCTGCCTCAGCCTCCTGAGTGCTGGGATTAAAGATGTGTGCCACCATGCCCGGCTCTCAGTGGCATAAGTGCCTGCCTGGCAAGCACAAGGTGCTGAGTTTGATTCCTGGTACCAAAAAGAAAAAGCACTTTAATGAAGTTATATCTAGAAATAGTGAACCATCAACTATATCAGTGCAGCCAGACATAGTATGCATGCCTGTAATCCCAGCATTCATTGCAGGAGGCCGAGTCAGGTGTAGACCAGTCTGCGCTACATAGTGTTCATAACCAGATCCTGTCTCCAGAAAACAAGTCAGTACAATCAAGTTAGGGAACGTATTCCTCACCCTCAAGAATTTCTTCATGTCTTTCTGGCATCCTTCCTTCCTGCCCTTCATCATGCTTCTTTTGTCAAGAAACCATTGGAATCCTTAAGAGCCTACCCTGGCAGGCACGAGGTTGTGAGTTCAATCCCCGGTGCCAAAAACAAAAAACAAAAAACAAAAAAAACCCACCATTGGAAGCCATTGATTTCTCCATATCATTTCATATTAGCTTGTATTTTCTAGAACTTTATATTAATGGAATTGTATAGTATATTCTCTTTTTTGTGTGGTGGTAGGAGTCTGACTTCTTAAACTCAACATAATTATTTTGACATTCATCTTTGTTATATGTTCATTCCTTTTTACTGTGAAATCGTATTAAGTTATATATAAAGACCGTAATTTTTAAAACTCCATTCAATAGTTGATGGCCACTTGGACTGTTTGCTGTGTTTTACTATTCTAAAAAAGCTGCTATGAGCATTCATGTACAAGTCTTTGAGGGGCATATAATTTCTTTTCTCTTGGGTAAATGTTGAGGTGTGAAATAGCTAGATCATATGTGAAATATTGTTTTTCCAGTCGGTGCTTGTCTCATTCTTTGAACAGTGTGTTGAAGAATGGGTACTGTTTCTGTTCTCAGATAACATGTTTATGGAGAAAATCTAAAGGACTATTCAAAAAGTTATAGTGAGGAACTGAATTTAGCAAGATTGCAGGGTCAATATGCAACAATGAGTTGTATTTTTGTATGCTGGTAATGAACATTTCAAAATTGAAATGAAAAATTACCGTCTTAAGAGCACTAGAAACATGAAATATTTGAAATATAAACTTTATAAAATAAGTGCAACATGTGTATCCTGAAAATTAAAAAGCACCGATTGTATCATGTTCCTGGATTGGAAGGTTCTATGTTAAGGTGTTCCTTCTTAAACTGATGTATGGCTTCCATGCAGCTTCAGTTCAAATTTCAGAATTTCTTGTACAAGCTACACTTGATAGGGGAAAGCAGAGGAACTAGAAAAACTAAAATACTTGGAAAAGAAGAACAAAGTTGTAAGATTCACTACCTGATTTCAGCTTACTGTGAAGTTATAGTAATCAAGACAGTGTAGTATGGAACAGAACAGAATTCAGACACACAAAAATGTTGTTTTTTTTTTTTTTTTGGCAAAATAAACAGGCAGTTCAATAGAAGATAATCTGAAACAGTTGGATATTCATATAAAAATAACTTTCTGAGAGAAATGTTTCGGCAGTGTTAATATTTGAATGTAGCATTTATAAAGGACATGAAAGAATGTATGTATACTGTTCACTTCTTTTCCTTCTTCCCTTTTACCCCCCTTGTACACCCTTCCTCTCAAATTTCTAAAATATAAAGGAACCTGCATCCTTCTAGTAGACTAAGCTACTCGTCCCTTGTTACTGTCTTAGCCTAGAGTTGATGTTGCCAGCTTTATACTTCAAATCTTTTTCCATGTCCCTAAGACACCTTGGCAATAAATCCAGCTATTCTTGCTGGGCGTGGTAGTGCACACCTGTAATCCCAGAATTTGGGAGGCTGAGGAGGGAAGATAGCTATGAGTTCAAGGTCAGCTGGAGCTACATATTGAAACCCTGTCTCAGAAACAAAAAAATGAAACACCTGGGCCAGGAATATAGCTCAGTGGCACAGTGCCTGTCAGGCAAGTGCAAGGTCCTATGTTTGATTCCTGGTACTGAGAAAACAAATAAAAAAACCAACACCCCCAAATCCTGCTATTCTTGAGTTCTTGCCCCACATCCCTAAATAACTGATGTTTCTTAATTGTTTTCTGTGTGGCAGGTATTATATTAGGTATTTTCATCTATACTAGTGCTTTTAAAATTATTTGCTATTAGTCTCATTTGGGCTCATATTTTAATCTTATGTAGGTCCCAGCCAAATAAAGATGGACATTATTGATGAATCTTACTATTTTGGAGGGCCCTTAATATCACCTATAGTAAATTTTTTAGGTTCTGTATCATGGGAACAAGAATCTTGCCTTTTTTTTACGTTAGAAAATGTATGTATTTTTAAGTGTTGAAGCAGTTGAAAGATAATATGTAGTTTAAAATATGGCTTCGTGTGGTGTTGCATGCCTGCAATTCCAGCGCTTGGGAAGCTGAAGCAGGAGGATTGCTGAGAGTATGAGGCCAGCCTCAACTACGTAGTGAAAACCTGTCTGAGAAAGACCACCAAAATAAAAAAGAATCTATCAGTCTCTCTATTGAAAGTGTTAAAAATCAGGGAAGAATAGCACCATTGTAAATAAGATTAACTTCTTTCTCACATCTTCCCCATTAACATACATTTACTTGTAGAATGTTTCTGCTATAAGAATACTTGATTTTTTTGTTTGGTTTTTTTAGAACACCTGATTTTCTTTGGCTGAAACAGACACTTTAAACATTTGAATTTGGGTCGGGGTTGTAGTGATAGATTGCTTGCCTAGCATTTTCAAGGCCCCAAGTTTAGTTCCCAACACCACAAAAAGTGAAAACAAAACTAAATACTGAATTTATTTTACTTCAATTATGAATCCAAATTCCAGTTTAAGTCTTTTTAAAAGTAGATTAAAATCACGTGTAGTATTCTTAAACTCTGTTTCTTTGAAATAGAGGTAGCATTTCTTAGGTCTCCAACAAGTAAAAACATTGAGAAATAATTACATTCTGGTGATAGGAAGTAGAGAGGTAAAACATGTAAGTATTATTTTAAAAATATTAATTATAGGGTTGAGGGGAGAAACTGTATTCATTAGCACTCTGGGTTAAACCCAGTCCTTACTATGAAATTTACATGAAAATTTATTTAAGCATTATGTGTATAGGAGGTCATCTTAAAACTGAGGTCATTAGTATTATTAGTCTTAAATAATGTTTTCTTCTCTTTCTTGTCTTTCTTCCTTTCTGTATATCTGCCTCATATTTCAGTATTTCCCAGTAAACTTTGAGTACTTCTTTGACCTATAAAATAGAACTTGATCCCTAATTTCTCCTTAGGTTTATATATTTCAGACATTCAAAGTGTAACTGTCATTTCTTTCTCAGATTTATTTCCAAATTTTCAGAAAAGAACTTTGAATAGCCACTTGGTCAGGGAGAATATCAATACTGTTTGTAATATGACTGCTAAAACTGCATGAATTAAAGGTAGCAGAAAAGGGTAGAAGGGGCCGTACTATAGCCGGGCATGGTGGTACACACCTGTAATCCCAGAATTTGAATGCTGTGGCAGGAGGATTGCTGTGAGTTCGAGACCAGCCTGAGCGACATAGTGAGTTCAAGGCCAGCCTGAACTGCATAGTGAGGCCCTGTCACAAAAAAACAAAACAAAACAAAACAAAAAACAAAAAAAACCCTAAATTCAAAAAAGGGGATGGGGCACTATATTCTCTAGAAGAGAGTATAGGAGAGGTAGAGGTACCATAAAATCAGATCCTGTTTTTTTTTTGAAATCTGAAGGTTATCGTGGGACTGTGGAAGAACCTCCAGAAGATAGCCTGTGTGGCACTTTCAGTTTAAGGGCAGTGTCTTATAGAGCTGACTTGCTATATGAATCTTGAAATACTGTTCCTTTTAATTATGTCAACAGTTAGATTCACTGCTCAAGTACAGAAAGATGTGGGAAACAAGTTAATATGATTTCTAGGTTTTCATTGAAAAGTTGGTCATAGCATTAAAGCACTTGTTCATCAGATTGTAAGTACTAGATATGTAGCTCACTCTCTTTGGAAGCAGAAATATGACTGGAATTCATGGAATTACGTTAAAACAAATGACAGTCTGCTAAGGGATTATAGAGAAGAACAGAAATAAAACCAGTTCTGTTAGCAATCAGTCTTCAGTGTCTTAGAAAATCCATCTGCTTAGATGGAAAGACATACCAAATCTTGATATGTAGGACGTTGTAGTGGTCTGAATTAGGAGCTTGAATTCATGTTGGTCTTTTGTGTTGGTCCTGAAGACTGTCAGAAAGATTAAAGTGTGAACACAGATGCCAGGAGTACCAACAATGAAGTATGATAACTCTATGAGGAGAAATAAACTTAAAGCTGGAGCCTTCTTTTTTTTTTTTTTTTTTTTTTTTTTT
>RJWM01020763.1:0-22403 GCA_004363535.1 Dasyprocta punctata | reverse complement strand
ACCCGGCTTCCAAGCTGGAGCCTTCTAAAACAAGGTTTAGAACAAGTATGAAAGGTGCGGAGAGACTGTTAAAAGGAGCCTTGTGGAATATGTTTATTGTCAAGGTTTAGAATTGAATATCAAGCATTCTTTAGTCTGCTTATTAATTTTTGGATTTGTCTGGGGAGAACAAACTTTATATCAGAGCCACGATTCTAGACTAGCATCACCCGCCCCCCGCAGCACAGGGAATTGAACTCATAATCTTGCGCCTGCCTGATAGGTGCGTAAGCCCCTGAGCCAAACTCCTGGCCCTGGTTTTTTTTGAGGCTGGGTCGCACTGTAGCTCAGGCTGGCCTCGCGCTCACGTTGTAGCCCAAGCCGGTCTCAACTCACAACGCTCCTCCTCCTCCTACCTCAGCCTCCGGAATGCTGGGATTAAAGGCATGCGCCACCACGCCCGGCTTAATTTTGTTTTGGAGTCAGGGAAGGCAGGCCTTGAACTCACGATGTAGCCCAGGTTGGCTTTGAACTCAGAGTGATCCTCCTGTCTCAACCTCCCGAGTGCTGGGATTATAGGCATGAACCACGAAGCCTGGTGAAAACAAACTTTTTAATGTTGCAACCTTTTCTTGAAAGAAAAATGTGAAACTGAAAGGATAATAGGATTATTTGCTAGTCACCCTGTTCTAGTAATTCATTGAAAAACATGTACCTAAAATTCATTGAATCCTGATAACTCAACATCATAAATATTTACAGTGTAGTAGAACTGTTTTAGACTCTGTTCCCAGGTTTGATTGATCCGTTAAGTGTGTCAGGCTGGACTTTCCTGGAAGAAGCGCTGTAGGAAACTTTTATGTTTGAATAAGTAGTAAACTTTGCAATATATTTTTTATCCAAGCCTACCTGAGAATATGTTTTTCAATAAGATTTCTTTCATGCTGTTTTTCCTTATAATTTAACAAAATGTAATATGCATATAAAACATTATATGTAATGTGTGTATGTTACAAAAATTACATGATAAATACTTGTGAACTTACTATTCAACCAAGAACCAAATTATAGATAACTAGTTTATACATAAACTATCTATATCTATAAATTATAGATAACTAGTTTATAGATAAACTTTATCTAGTTACAGCACTGTTTTTTTTTTACAGCACTGTTTTATACCAGTGTAAGTTTATCTTTAAATCTTTGACTCTTCCTGCATTTTTTTCTTTTCTTCTCTCCCTTCTCTTTGTCTTTTTTTTTTAATTAAGGCAAATCATCTCAAAGATTTTGTCTGAGATTGTATCCACTTTGATTCATTTCAATCTTCAAGTTTGTTTAAAGATTTAGAACAGCCATTTATATCTTACTTTTTTTATAAAGCTGTAATTTCTTGGGATGTTTGACTCCTAAATGCTCTAGAAAGATTTGCTTAACAAGCTGCTGAGTGAGGGTAGAAAGAAATAGAAATAAGATACCATGAGTAGGAAATCATTATGTTTTAAAAACCTGATTTATATTGACATGTTTGCCTATAAATGCCACTTAAGGCTTCTGAATGAATGTGGATAAATGAGGCATATTACTGAAACAGGAATCATTCCATAGAATAATTACTAGAAATTCAATTATAATTTTAAATAGATAAATTGAATCTTACTATTTTGGAGGACTGTGCCTATTTAAAGGGCAGAGGCAGAGTATCTTTTGTGTAATTTCAAGGGGGATCTTTATATCCAGTGTTTCTTATGCTGTATGGTTCTGAACTTTCTATTGCAAGGAACAGAAATCCCCCACTGCCCCATCCTTGTAATTGAACCTAGGTCCTATGTACATGCCAGGTAAGTAATCTACCACTGAGCTACATCCTCAAACCCTCAGAAATTCCACTTAAACTAGTTTAAGAACAAGGGGATTTGCAGGCTTCCTTACATGGGTTGGGAGATTATTGATGTAGCTATTATTCAATTTAGTACAATCAGAGACTTGGGGCTTGGAACTGCTCGTCTCTGTATTTCAGGGTTTGTCCTGTTTATAGATGGGTTCTTTTGTGTATCCTTAATGAATAGAAAAGATGGTTACAAGGCAGATCCAAATTTAGTTTCTGAGTTTATGAATTCCATAAAGAGCTTTTTCTGTACTTCTTGAGCCTATTCCTCAATCATTATGTTCATGAGGTATGTCCACTGGCCTAATTTGTATGTATATTTCTAGGAGGAAAGAAAATGAGAAAATGTGCTACTCTGTAATGTAGTCACTAGTAGATTATTAGGCTGCTTTTAAATAGGCTTAGAAGAGTAAAATCTGAAACCTTGGAGTTAGTATGCTCAAAACTTACAGTATTTTTAGCTACTGTTTTTTGTTACGAAGTAGTTAACTTCATAAAAGACTTATGGGGACCTTAATATGGAAGTTTGTTTGTGGTTCATTATTTTACATAAATTTTATCACTATACAAATACAAGGCATCTGCAAGATTAAATTAAGTTAATTAATTAATTTAATTTTTGGGGTACCAGGAACTGAACTCAGGGTCTTGTGCTTGCCAGGCAGTCATTGTGCTACTGAGCTACATCCCTGGCCTAGAAAATTAATTTTAAAAGGTCACCTAATCTGCAATCCAGAGATAACTATGTTTGGATGAATTTCTTCTGCATATATTCTTGCAAAGATATAACCATATTATGATAATTTTTCCTTTGTTTTGATCAGTATTAACTTATTTATAACTTCTTGTCAGGTAGTGAAAACAATTTATTCAATACAGATTGCATCACAGTTATATGATACTAGTTTTTCACCTACCTTCCCAAGCTTAAAGATAACTTTTAATTTTCTTGACATATGACTCCATCATTCAGTAATTTTAATTGTTTATCTGTTCAGTTGTTCATTTGATGGGCATAGATAGTATCTTAATTTTTGTGTCCTTTGTTACTAACAAGGTTGATTTTTTTTTTTATTTAACTAACAGTTTTTTTATTTGAGTTTCCTTATTCTTTATCCTCTTAACTATTAGCATATTGGTATTTTTTCTTACTGATTTCTCTGAGTTCTTAAAAAGTCTTTTCTGTAAATGGTTTCCTAGCTTGTAGTTTATAGTTTTTTCACATATAAACTCAAATTCTTTTGTGTATTTAAATTCCATTTGGCTTTTGATAAGTTATTTTCTTATTTTTAAGTTTAGAAATTCTCTGCTTTCAAAGATCCTATAGCTTATCTTATTGTTTTACTTTTTGTTGATTAGAACTGTTTAATCTAAAATTTATTTTGAAGTGTAAATGAATGTTAAAGGTATATTCTTCATAAGAGTAACGCTTTGAAGTTTTGTATAAACCTGCTTACTCTTAAAGTTTTCAGGTTAACTGCTTTTGAAGAAAAATGCTATCTTAAACTTACTTTTACTTATTTTTTCTTTTTTTTTCATACTGGAGATCAAAATCACGATTTCATGCTTGTCAGGCAGGTGCTGTGCTGCTGAGCTATAGCTCCGGTCTTATTTTTAGTTATTTCTGTAAGCTAATAGTTTTTTGATTTGCTGTGAGATTTAAGGAGAATGAAAGGTGACAGATTTTTAGTGATAGTAGAAATGAAAAAAGCCTCTTATCTGGCAAATCTAAACCTTTTATTATAATTCTGTTGGTACAGTGAAAAAATTTTATTTTTTGGAAATAACATTTGTTCATGAAGAAAATTATGACAGAAATCTGTTTAAACAGTGAGAAAATTCTAGATTCTTCAGGCAGCCCATGGTTTTGAAAAGCCCTTGTGCTTTGGCAGGAACCCAGGAGAGGAAGTGTCTGTGTCTGCCGAGTTCTAGAAGACTTCCCAAAGTCACTGTAAGGCAGCCAAGAAAGCAGTGCATTTCACTACTTACTGTGTGGTTCTGGAAGTATCTGGAAGTTTGCAGCAGACTTGAGGGAGGAGATTTAGGAGTTCTTCCAGAATCATTTTTTTCTGGTGATCTATTTTTATTGAGATTCAAAGTTAGCGGGGGAAAGGGGTCACTTTTCAGCTTTGGAGGAATAGAAAGCTTTCAGTGTGACCTTCACTGAGCCTGTGGGTTTAGGTGAATTCTCATGTGAAGAGTCACAGATGCCTGCATAAAGAGAGAGAGGCACAGGGTAACAAGTCAGAGACACCAACGAGAGCCTGTTAGTGGGGCAAGTGGTACCATAATGGTAGCTTATTCTCTTGTTAGCTAATGGAAAGATTTAAAGGCCCTATTTGTGGTAAAGAAGCAGCAAGCAGAGTGCTAGCAAGGCCTTTGGGAAATCAAGGTATAGCTTTCCTGTTGGTGAGTTGATACTCATTTGCCATGAAGCATCCTCACTAGAAAAGACTACTACCAGAGATAAGGAGAAAAAAGAAGGGCTTTGCTGCCAGGATTAAAACAAGAAAAGAGAAAAAACAAAAGAAGCCACAGTTATGTACTCAGCTAAGATTTTTTTTTTATAGACATGGTAGATCAGAGGGGAAAAAATCTCAAGATTAGATTCTTGGAGAGAAATTACTAGCTTTAAAAGGACAGGGCTGTTTATTTGAGATATAATTCATGTACCAAACCATTCATTCAGTATTCATGACAGTACTTTAACAGGGTTGTTTAACTATCAGTCACCACAGTCAGTTTTGAGACACTTCATCCCCATATCCACAACTTTTTTTTTATTTACAATTTAAAATCATGTAGGTCAAATAAGGAACAAGTTAGTAATTTTAAGGATTAATCAGAAAACTATGAAATCCTTTTTCCTTTAAAAATATTATAATATCTTTAAAATATATTGTAATATTCAAGTTGTCATTCTAATAAAAATTTTTTTAATGGGAAATCATTATTTAGATCTGGATCACAGAAGACAACTTTTTAGGCTATATTAAAAGCCAGTACTACTGCTTTACTAGTCATAATAATTAAGGAAAAAACAAACTGAGATTGGCTGTTTAAGAATAAGTTACCAGGTTATAACAGATATGTACATTTTTCTTTAATATGAAGTACTAAAGTAATACTCTATGAAAAGTAAGAACTTAGCTATTAGTAAATCAGTATACAGGAATTAACAGCGTTCTGTAGCTGGCCTAATCTTGGAATCTGACCTTCATTTTATTCATGGACAGAATAGATGGCTTTTTTTTTTTTTTTTTTTTTTTGGGTAATGGCTCTATTTCTCTTATAGGTGTGTGAACCTGTAAAATTAAATCATCCAAGATGATCTGCCATGTTCTAATTGTAGGGATTCTGCTTCCCCAAACTTTGGCCCATCCAGGCTTTTTTACTTCAATTGGTAAGTCCTAACTACTTTTTTGTGTTGTTTTTATATTCAAAACTTAACATTTTTAGAGTGTTTTTAAATAAAAACAAATTCAATACATTCCCAAAGACTGAAGCATTTAACTTACCTCCTGCCCTTCTAAAAGTCTTCTCTCTCTCTCTCTCTCTCTCTCTCTCTCTCTCTCTCACCAGGAATTGAACTCAGGATCTTGTGCTTGCCTGGCAGGCATTGTGCCACTGGGCTAAATCCCCAGCCCGCTTCTCTCATTTTTAACTCAGTTCTTTTTCTTTAAATTATTTTTTAATTATAAAAATCTGACATATTCTGATTAGAGAAAATTTATTTATTTATTTATTTATTTATTTAAATTTTTGCGGCACCGGCGATTGAACTCACAACCTCGCGCCTGCCAGGGCAGGTGCTTAAGGCACTGAGCCAAACTCCCAGTCCTGGTTTTTTGAGGCAGGGTCGCACTATGTAGCTCAGGCCGGCCTTGCGCTCGCGTTGTAGCCCAAGCCGGCCTCGAACTCACAACGCTTCGCCTACCTCAGCCTCCTGAGTGCTGGGATTAAAGGCGTGCGCCACCACGCCCGGCTTAGAAGAAAATTTAGAATAGCTTATCAAAGAAAATTACTAATGAGCCTATCTAATAAATACTGCATATACTTGTACTTTAGTCCTTTTTCAATGCACAGATACGCAAATAAATTACATATTATTTTCTAACCTGATTTTTCCATGTAAGAATGTACTATGAGCATTCTCTTTGCTACACCATAATTTTTAAAAGTCCTTAAAAGGATTATAAAAATAATGTATCAGGGTTGGGAGTGTGGCTCAATAGTATAGCAGGAATCCCTAGGTTCAACCCTTAACACTGGGGGAAAATTGATTAAAAAACCAGAAGTACAGTATATAGAATATGAGACCTCCCAATGCCTCCTGCTTCTACAATATTCTTCATAGTTTGATATGTATTCTTTTATATTTTCCTCTATTTCATTGTCTTAAATGAGATGTTTTCCTTCATTCTTTTGACCGTTTGGACCCTTATGGAATTATAGAGCTAAAACATAAGTATTATATATTTATGATACTTGATTTCAGGATATAAAATGACAAGCCTGCTAGTCCCTTACAAGTAATCAAGTATAGATCATTTGCAGTTTTTAGTGTGATTTTGTTTATTGAATAAAAATTTAATTAGACCTGAAAACAAAAGCTGTGGAGGGAGGTAGTGAAGAAGAAACGTTGGTCCTTGGAAAGTAGTGTTGTGTTGTAATTCTAATTTATATATAAAAAGATAACTTGCCACCATAGTCCAAGTTTGCAAAGTAAAGTATCTTGAAAATTAGACCCAGTGCACATAATTAGAACAGGTTTTGGCTTTATTTTGATTTAGCCAATGGAAAAGAAAAAAGATAATTTGTTTCAACATATCTAATTCAGTTAAATCCTCTCATAGGATGAGGCATTCTCAGTCATTCTTGGTTGACTCTAGAATATGTGTGTCAGGCTGGGGATTTAGTTCAGTGGCTCAAGCACTTACCTGGTAAGTGCGAGGTCATGAGGTCAATCCCCTGTACCCTCCCCCCAAAAAAATGTGTGTTGATGAATATGAGAATATGAATGGTAACCTCTTTTCCTCTTCCCCTTATAGGTCAGATGACTGATTTGATCCACACTGAGAAAGATTTGGTGACTTCTCTGAAAGATTATATTAAAGCAGAAGAGGATAAGTTAGAACAGATAAAAAAGTATGTAATATGTTTTACTTATTAGTAAGACTGACATCTGGGTATTTTTGAGATAAGACCTGAGAATTTCTGTCTTTTGTTTAATGAGTAGCTAAGCATTAAGGTTTTTTAAAAAATAGGTTCTCAGTATGTAATTCAGGCTGGTCATGAACTCACTACATAGCTCAGGCTGGCTTTGAACTCAGGATGACCTCCAGCCTTCCTGCCTCAGCCTCCTGAGTGCTGGGATTACAGCTGTGTGTCACTACGCATAGCAGGCTTTTGTTTTAAAATGTTGTTTCTAGATAGTAAATGTAAAAATTTCATTAGAGGATCAATTGAATTTCTAAGCCAACCTGCTGCATAGTGAAAAATCTAAAAAAAATAACAATGGTAGATTTAAATGAACATACATGTCAGTGAATTTGGGTTGGGCCACTTTGAACTTTGTAATAGTTATTTGACCTTAAAGATCTATAGCAAAATGATTTTTTTTACTCTTAGTAGAGGGATCTAATTCTTTTACTAAGGTAGGGAGAATCCATTTACTGTGGTCATTTGGGAGAAGTAAAACTAAACAAAAGGAATTCTTTTTGTTGTGTTCTGATTCTGCCAAGTTAGATTTTCTCCATAAGACCTTACTCTTTAAACAGGCTTTATAATTTTACTTTAGAACAAAGTCGTATGTATAGTTTTAACTCAGAAACTAACCTAGTCTTTTCTTCTCAAGTACCTTACTAAATTGTAGTTTTCCTTAATGAGTGTATGTACATTTTTATGTCATACATTTATAGATGGGCAGAGAAGTTAGATCGGCTAACTAGCACAGCAACAAAAGATCCAGAAGGATTTGTTGGGCATCCTGTAAATGCATTCAAGTTAATGAAACGTCTAAATACTGAGTGGAGTGAGTTGGAGAATCTGGTCCTTAAGGATATGTCAGATGGTAAGTTGGAGGAGACTAATGAGCCCTCCTCCCCCAAAAAGGTAAAGCAGTATTGCTACCTATAAAAATGCCAAAGTTTGTGATAAATTCAGATCCCAGAATGTCAGGTATTCAGTGTTGTAATTATTGCCTGGGTGCATTTGGTTTGACTGGAGTTCATTTAGTCAAGATCATGAATTCTTTGATTATAAAAAATAATTTCTGCTACCGTGGCTAACAGGAGTGATTTTGTTTTGAAATCTATAGAAGTGAAAGGATTATTTGGCATATAGCTTTATTTCTGAGGATAATAATTTTTAAAGGAAAAAAAATAATTTTTAAAGGAAAAAAGGTTTATTTCATCTCAGAGTCATCATTTTTACTTTAGGATTACTTTTAGACTTCAAAATTTTATGTGTTAGCTGGGTGTGGTGGCCCACACCTAAAATCTCAACACTCTGGAGACCGAGGCAAGGAAGATGAAGAGTTCAGGGTCAGGCTGGGCTACATAGTGAGTTCAAGGATCACCTATACTACATAGCAAGACCATGTCTCAGGAACCAAAAAGAAAAAGGGAAAAATAAGTATGTGTGTGTAAATCTTTATTTTGAGTTAGTTTAAAAGATACTGAGTAAATTGCTAGGCTAGTGGCACATGCCTGTAATCCCAGCATTCTGGGAAGCTGAGTCAGGAGGATCATAAATTCCAAGCCTGGGCAATTTAGCAAGACCTTTTATCAGACATTTAAGACAGAGCTGGGAATGCAGCTCAGTGGTAAAGTGCCGCTGGGTTTGGTCCCCAGTACTGCAAACAAAAAAACGGGTATTTTCAGTCAGTTTTTAAAATACTGGGAATGGTATTATAAAGAAAAGTTAAGTGTTCGCTGTAGTGTACCTAGTATTTTGGCTTTAGGATTATTTTACTCAGTGTAAGCACTAAATTAAAAAAAATTGAGGCTATAAATCCCAATAATTAAGTCTTTCTAAGTGAAACAATACAATTGTAGCCAGAGTGTTGAGGTGTTTTAGATAGTATTAATAGAACAGTAAATAGTCAAGCGTTGAAGGAGGTAAAGGGATTAAGTTTATTATACAGTAGAGGCTGAAATACTTGTTGCATGGAGATGGAAAAGAAACAGGAAGAGAACTTAGCTGGCTGTGTAAATAAATTATTTCGAGAGTGCTTACCATTGTTTGCAGGCAGTATACTATACTAGACCACTTTACCCATAGTTTTTCATTCTGCAGATTCATTTTCCCAGAGTTCAAAAATATTAAATAGAAAATTCCAGAAGTAAGTTTTAAATTGTGTGCCTTTCTGCATAGCGTGATAAAATCTGGGGCTGTCCCACCTGGAATGTGAATCATCCCTTTGTCCGACATAGTTGTGCTGTATACATAACCTGTCTTGAATTACTTAGTAGCCTTTCATCGATCAGATCATTTTCACAGTATTTTGTGCTCAAGTAATCCTTATTTTACTTAATAATGACCACAAATTCAAGAGTAATGATGATGGCAATTTGGATGAGCCAAAGATAAACTTTAAAGTGTTTCCTTTAAGTGAAAAAATAAAAATTCTCAATAAGGAACAAAGAAAAAACACCCTGTGTGCTAAAGTTGAAAAAATTGTATGCTGATGTTGCTAAGATCTATGATAAGAATGAATCTTCTATCTGTGAAATTGTGAAGTAAAAATTCATGCCAGTTTTCTATTGTACTTCAGACTACAAAAATTAGGATCATAATGCATGTTAAGTACTTGCACAAGATAGGCATTAAGTTTGTATATGTATGTATAAGAAAAACATATCCAGGGTTCAGTAGTAACCATGATTTCGGCAACCACTTGGGATGTATCCTCTGGGTAAGTGGTGACTTCTATGTTATGCATAAGACAGGGAACCTTGAAAGTAATGGTAAGTACTTGTGAATGCTTACTCACTATGAGAAGGAGATGGTCTGTGATTATTTTCTCTGCTGTATAAATACTATACGCTGAGAACATTTTTTAGGAAGTATAAGTCCCCCTGTCTCTCCCTACCTTTTCCATCCTCCCCCTTTCTGCCTCTCCCTACCTTCCTTCCTCTCTCCCTTTCCTTTCATCTCTCTCTCTCTCCCCCCACTTCCACACATACACATTTCATTCATTCATTCAGCCATTCTTTAATTCATTCATTCTAAAGTAATGACCTGTGTAGTTCTTTTATATGAACCTTGAGATTTTGGTGTTTTAATCTGCAGTAATCATCCCATACTATATATATAATTTTTTCTGTTTTTACTGGAGAGGACTTAACTTAGATTTTTGTTTTCAAGCATAAGAAACATTATAGTCTTGTATAAAACTTGCTTGTAAAGTTCATGTGGAAATTTTTCCTGAGAGCTGATCTTAAAAATATGCTTCATAAGAACTTTAATCCTTTTCCAGCTAGTTGTTTCTTTTGTACATTTCCATTAAAAATAAAAATGCTTGATTGTTTGCTGGTCAAAATACAAATAATTCACCAAAAGTTAATGAGAGAATAACCAGATGTTGTGACACATGCCTGTAATCTCTGCACTTGGGAGGCTGAGGCAGAAAATTGTAAGTTTGAGACCAGCCTGGGCTACAAAGTGAGCTCAAGGCCAGCCTGAACTGCATAGCGAGACCCTGTCTCAAAAGAGACCAATTAAAAAAAAAAAAAAGAAGAGGGAGGTCTCATACCTAATTTTTATTTACAGTGGTGACATTTACATTACTAACATTTTAATCTTTTTTTTTTTTTGGTATGGGAATCGAACTGAGGACCTTGTGCTTGCCAGGCCCACACTGTGCTGCTGAGCTATATCCCCAGCCCTTGTTTGGTTTTCTTAAGGAATTCTTTAGCATCCATTCTTCTAGACATTATATAGTTACGAATAATTCGTTAGTGCAATGTTGCTATATTTTATATAAATCTCCCTTAAATTAACGTGGTTTATAGCAAATCTTGACTAGTGAACACTGTATTTACTAAGCACACATACTTGTATGTATTTTAGTAAACTGTTGACCTTAAATAACACCTTTTTCCTCTCTGAAGAATTTCATCAAAATGTATATATTTACATATTTATATAATGTGTGGTATATGCAAGAAGAAAAGAGAACTTTAAAAGCACAAGTTTTATTTACCATCTGTTATCTGAAAGTATGATTGGTTGCTAATGAATGTCATTTTAAAATCTCGTATGTTCATCTAAATCTTAGTGGATGCACTGTTTCTTGCTGTGTTGTGTAAAACGGAGTTATTAGGTTAGTTGATCTTTACCTACTAATATAATTTATGTAGTGACCTCAGATTACTTAAAATTAGAAAACAATTGGGAAAATTGAACAAGTTAAGTATATGTTATAGTCTGTCACTATATTTAATTTTATCTTGATTAACTTGTAGAACTTTGGTAGTATAGCTGAAAAGGGTAAGATTTTGAAAAATTCTTAGAAAGATTCTGTATTGGATAGAAGTGTGTGAGGTTCTACAGTCCCTTTTTATCCTGTTTTTTTCTGTTACAAGGATTTATCTCTAACCTGACCATTCAGAGACAATACTTCCCTAATGATGAAGATCAGGTTGGGGCAGCCAAAGCTTTGTTGCGTCTCCAGGACACCTACAATCTGGACACAGATACCATTTCAAAGGGTAATCTTCCAGGTAAGATAATTTTTCCACTCTACAAAATGCCTATTCAGTCCATTAGAACAATGTAAAAAAGACTTATTTTAAGAGTTTAAAGCTATAGTTTCTTTTCGTAGCTTTTGGATACAAAAGAACCATTTCTTTCTATAGAATTTAATAGTGGTGGATATGCTTCTAGTTTGTTATTGTGAAAACTTGTATGTACAGGGGTTTATTTATTTATTTATTTATTTTGCGGTACCAGGGATTGGACTCACAACCTTGCGCCTGCCATGGCAGGCGCTTAAGCCACTGAGCCAAACTCCCAGCCCTGGTGTTTTGAGGCAAGGTCGCACTATGTAGCTCAGGCTGGCCTTGCACTCGCGTTGTAGCCCAAGCCGGCCTTGAACTCACAAGGGTCCTCCTACCTCAGCCTCCCGAGTGCTGGGATTAAAGGCGTGTGCCACCACGCCCGGCTCTCAGGGGCTAATTTAAATAAGCAATTTTTAGTGTATGAGTAAAAGAAACAACCATTTTTCCAGATTTTTAAAAGAATGTCTGATATTGCTTATCTGTGTATCTATAAGAAAATTGATAATATTTGTGTGTTCAGAAGTTAAAAGCCAGAATCTACTGGGATATGCACAGTTGTTTGAAGTGTTCTATAGGATGGAACATTCTACTTTCTATTTTTGGCAAAACTGCTCTTTTTAAAAGATATCTGATTTCAGGGCCGGGAGTTTGGCTCAGTGGCTTAAGTGCCTATCTGGCAGGCCCGAGGTTGTGAGTTTGATTCCTGGTGCCGCAAAAAAAAAAAAAAAAAAAAAAAAAAAGATATCTGATTTCATGATAATTTACATCTTACATATTTTCTGTGAGTCTGTGGTTTACTACCATTAATAAATATCTCCTGTTATTGTTAAGTGGAAAAACAAAATATATTGCTTCTGTGTTCATACTGAAATTGGTTTTTCTCAGTAAGAAAATGAATGGTGTGACTTTTTTATCAGGATGTTTTCCTTGTTCATCTCCCTTCATTTCAGGAGGTATCAAGTGATAAAACTAAATATACAAAATATTAAGTAAAATTTGTTCAGTTAGAATAATTGCACAAATTTGGACTTCCAATAATGTACAAATTTTGCAAGTAATTATTTTCTGTTTCTACTAATGCTATTCATTATAATACTTGATAAAATTATAACTTTTTTTTTTCTTGTGTATGGGATGCTGGGGCCTGAACCGAGGGAGAACTGTACCACTGAGCTACACCCACCTGATAATCTTTTTGTTTTGCAGATTGGGTTGGGTCCTAGGGACAGAGAACCAAGGAGGGGGCTGTTGCAAAAGTTTAAGTAAGAGATGATAGTATCTAGTGCATTTGGAGAGAAGTGCATAGATTATCAATGGGGAAGCAGATGGTAGAATCTGATGATGGACATGATATGGGTTCTTGGGTTTGAACAACTAGATGGGGTCTATCTAACAAAATAGAGAACACAAGACGCAAGTTTTTTGTAGGAGGGCATAATTAATTTCATTTAGTTTTCTATATTTTGTTCAAAACTTTTATCTTCCCATTACAATACTGAATATTGTTCAACCCCAGTTTTGCTATGTTTAGCCTTAGGAAAATCACTGAGTCCTCTGAATACAAATCTTTTAGGGATCAGTTGGTAAGACTTTCACATAGAATGACTAAAAATAAAATATTTTAAGAATATGTAGAGTTATTTTTCATTATAGAATATTAATCTTTTCTCACTTTTTTACCTCCTTATTGACTTATTTTCCTCTCTGGATTTTTATGTACAGTATTTCAATACATTATGTTCATTATTTATTTTGATACTCATAAAGTCCCATTTTAGCCAGAGGGAGCTTCTTCAGATTAATTTATCACTTTTGACTTTTTGAAATGATCATACTATTATTATTACTATTATTTATTTATTTTTTTGGTGCTGGGGATTGTACTCAGGACTTTGCATTTGCCAGGTAGGTGCTGTACTGCTGAGCTGTATACCCTGCCCATAGTATTCTTTTTTTTTTTTTGGTGGCACTGGGGATGAAACTCACAACCTCATACCTGCCAGACGGTGCGTAAGCCACTGAGCCAAACTCCTGGCCCTAGTTATTTCAGGCAGGGTTGCACTATGTAGCTCAGGCCTGCCTTGCGCTCGGGTTGTAGCCCAAGCTGGCCTTGAACTCACAACGCTCCTCCTACCTCAGCCTTCAGAATGCTTGGAGTAAAGGGGTGTGCCACCACACCCGGCTATATAGTTCTTGATAGCAGGAATTTCTTTCTTTTGCTGCATAGTTCTCGTTTTTTATTTTTTTAGAACAAATTTCTACAATAAAGCAGGAATCAGGCATCTATCTAATAATGAGCCTTGATTTTTATTGTTGCTGTTGTACTGAAGATTGAATCCAGGCCCTTCTTTATTTTTTTATTTTATTTTATTTTATTTTTATTTTAAAGATAGTGAAATCCAACAGAACATAACAGAACAAAGTCAATCAAAACAAAGCAGCAGAACTGGTACAGAACTTTGAAGAAAGATACTATGAAAACAATAGCTACTATAGTATATCTTGTTATCTTCCCCATAGTTGACCATTCCATCAGGTATAGTAGAATTGAGCCAAAAACAAAACAGAATAAAACCAATAAAAACAGAATATAAAATAAAGCAAAAAAAAAATGATCAAAGTAAAGCAAAACAGTGAGAACCATATTGGGCCTCGAAAACCCAGAGAGAAGAGAATTCCTCATATTTGCTACATTGCCTACTGTCATCTTCCAAACAGATGCTCAGGTTGCCAACCCGAGGCCTGCAAAATCAATGAAACAATAGTAGCATTTAGTTGCTTAATGTTCCTTAGTTGCTATCAATTTAGCCAGATGTCCAAACCAGCAGGTTGCTTATGGGGTGGGGTGGAGCGGGAAGGTTGTCCTTGATTCTAAGCCTGTGTGCTGGTGCCCCTCGGGCCCAGCGGGATGGGTCTTCGAGGGGCCCATTCTCATTCTCTTCTGGGAGTCCACGCCCGTCCCCGGGAAGGCAGATCAGTTGTCCTGTGGTTGGAGCCGCTTGGGCCCAGCAGGGTGGGTCCTCGAGGGGCCCATTCTCGTTCTCTTCTGGGAGTCCGTGCCAGTCGCACATTCCCCCAGAAGGCAGATCAGTTGTCCTGTGGTCAGAGCCACTCCGGCCCAGCCCTTCTTTATTTTTTGAGACAGGATTTTGCTAAGTTGCCCAGACCAGGCTCTCAAGCTTGTGATCATCCTGTCTCAGTCTCACAGAGTGTTGGAATTATAGGCCTGTGCCATAGCACCTGGCTGAGCCTTGATTTGTTTTAACAGGGAATGGTATTTATAAAGCAGGGTCTAGCTACTGGTAGGTTGTAGTTGAGTTTGTAATTTATTCCAGGTCTTTTAAATGCACAGAGATAGGAAATATGTGAGTTCATATTCATTCCAATTGAAATTGAAGATTACAGATTTTATACTGATATCTCTTTTGTGTTGAAAATCCTGGTTCCTAATGATATTAATTTCTTTGTATTATCTATAATATGTCTAAAATAATAGTACCTTCATTATTAATAACATTTACTACTGAATACAGTATTTTTAATCCTTAGTCTATATCACCCCCAAATGATTAGTCAAAATATTGTCTTGAAGACTCGTGAAATAATTCATTTCTCTGTGCAGGTATGCCTTCAACATACTCTACAATCGGGTTTAATTATTTCCGTGTTGTTTCTTCATTTTTAGATAATGTTGCCTTTTTTTCTTTAGATTTTTTGTCTTTACATAAAATTTTCATATTCTTTCACCATCCAGTGTATACTGAGTACATTTACAGAATTCTCACCTTCATTCCTCTACTTCTTAGTCTATGCCCTCATTCCTATATGCAACCATTTTATTAGTTTTCCTATTTCCATAGTTTCTTTTTTAAAAAGAAGTCAGTGTATATTGTACGTACTTGTATTTCCTCTTGACATTTATGCAGAAGGTACCATAGTATGAATATTCTTCTTAACTTTGGTGTTTTACTTTAATATTCCCTGGATATCATTTCATATAATACATAGGAATGTTCATTTATTTTTACAGCTGCATGTTACTGTGTATTGTGGGGGTTCTATTGTTTATTTAACCATGTTTGCATCTGGTTTATTTGAAGTCTTTCTCTGCTAAAAAAAAAATGTTGCTAATAACCTTAGGCATATTTATTTTATATTTTTGCTAACTGACCTTTACAGATATTTTTCTAGATGTGTTCTCACTTGTTTAAAGAATAAATGAGTAGGTAATTTCACTAATCTTGTTCTAGTACCCTCCATAAGGCTTATATTATTTTGCATTTCTGCCAGCAGGATATGAGTACCTATTTCCTCCATAGCATCACCCAAAAATATGTCTTCTTTGAGATTTTTGTTTTGTTTTTTGGTTTTTTTTTAGACAAGGTCTCATTCTGTAGCTGGCCTTGAACTCACTGTCTCAGTCTCATGAGTGTTGGGATTATAGATGTGCACCACCACACCTGGCTTGAGATTTTTGCCGATCTTTGTAGCTTAATTTAGATTGGCATATATATATATCATATATATATATTTAGATTAGCATATATATAGTTTATCATTCTTATATTTCAAACTTTTAGAATCTTTCTTGAAATACATCCTTAAGATGCCTTTATGTGTACTTTGTATGGAATTCTTTGTTCTTCCTGAATCTAAAGTTCCATCAGTTTTAGTTCTGGAAGACTAATAGTGTCTGGGGCTGGGGATTTAGCTCAGCAGCATAAGCGCCTACCTGGCAAGCGCAAGGTCATGAGTTCAATCCTCGGTACCAAAAAAAAAAAAAAAAAAGTGTCTGTTCCATCTTCTATTTTGCTGAAATTCTAAATTTATTTTCTCCTTCTTGCTTTTTAAAACTAGTGTTTCATATTTTTCTCTGCTGCATTCTGGGAAGTTTATTGTAGATTGTCTCTTTTTAGGTATTCTGATCTACTTTTAAACCTGCCTAGAGAGTTTTTAATAGCACTGAATATGCGGGTTGAATATCCTTTATCTAAAATGAATGACTAGAAATCAAGATCAAAAATGCTTTGGAGGGCTGGGGATTTAGCTCAGTGGCTTAAGCACCTGCCTGGCAGGCACGAGGTTGTGAGTCTGATCCCCAGTACTAAAAACAAAACAAAAAAAGTGCTTTGGAAAAAAAAGGTGCTTTGGATTTTGGATTTTTTCAGATTTTGGAATATTCGCATGTATGTAATGAGATATCATGAGGATAAGTTCCAAGTCTTAAAGTCTAAATATTTCAGCACTTGGGAGACTGAGGCAGGAGGATTGGTGTGGTTTTGAGGCTAACCTGGGCTACAAAATGAGTTTGAGACCAGCCTGAATTGCATAGCATAACCCTGTCTCAAAAAAGACAAAGTAAACTCTAAGGATGACATTTATGTTTCATATATATCATTACATATAGCCCTAAAGATAAATTTTTACAGTGTTTTTAGTATAGTTGCACTTTGTGACCTGTTGCATGAGGGAAAGTATTGAATTTTCCACTTTTTGCATTGTGTCAGGGCTTAAAAAGCTTTGGATGATGGAACATTTCAGATTTTAGATTGGAGATGCTGAACCTGTACTTAGAATTTCTGGACGTCCCCCCACTGAATTCAAATCTGCTGGGTACTTTACAGTACATTATGTTAGTCAGCTTCGTATTAGTATAATGAAATACCTGAAACAATTAAAGAGAAAAGATTTATTATGGCTCATGGTTTTAGAAATTCCAGTCTAAGATGAGATGAATCCACAGCTTTGGGTTTCTGGTGAGGGTGCCAGATGGCAATAGCAGGGACCACATGGCAAAGCAAATTGCTTACCTGATAAGCCAGGAAGTGAAGAGGAAGAGGAGGGGACTGAAGTCCCACAGTCCCCTTCAAGGGCTCACACACAGTGACATAAGGGCTTCCTATTAGGCTCCATCTCATAGAGGTTCCACCAACTCCCAATTCCTGGGGACCAAGCCTTTAACATTGGACCTTTGGGGAGCAGTTAACATCCAAACTGTAGCAGGTGTCTTCATTGATCATATTTTTCGTTTTTGTATTTCCTTAAATATTTTAATCCAGTATTTTGTATTCTTAATTTGTTAACTTAAGTATCTGAAGATCTAAGAGGATAACTAGTACTGTTTTTGATAACTTCTACTAAGGTTGCTCATAATAATATATTTTGTCACATACTTTGCAGTTTTGGATTATGTGTGCTTATTCAGCACATGTTATTTGAGGAAATGGCACATTTTCCAGAGTATAAATGTTGTTTATGCTAGATGTCCTATAATATTACCAACTCAGGATCACTTTAGTTAATTTCTTGGCTTTAGTTTCCCAGATCATTGAGACAATGTGAATTTAAAATTAAAACCTCCCTGAGGACATGCCTGTGGAACTGACTCAGAAATACAAACTTTTCTGTAGTTTCTCTTTGTCAGATGACTGTTTTTTAAAAGCTCATTATTTCATTCAGGGTGTAATTTTTCCAAGGTTTTACTTTATGTTGAGTTCTCAAGACCAGTTGTCACTTGGAGTGGTCTGGAGGCTTTCATCTCTTGTTCCTTTCTGGTTGTTAAAAATCAAACCTCTAGGTTTCTAATTCTGGTGACTGCCTTCAGATAGTCACCAGACAGTTCTTATGAACTGGCTATAGTATAAATGAATAATTGTTTTATTTTATCTTGCATCAGATGGTTTTTTCTCACAACATATGACCCAGAAATAATTCTCTATTATTTAGCATCACACAACCTGAAAACAATATGAAATACTCAGGCCTTTAAAATCTCCAAGTAACTCAACTGATTTATTCTTTGTTTTTTTTTTTTTTTTTCGGCACCGGTGATCGAACTCACAACCTCGCACCTGCCAGACAGGCGCTTAAGCTGCTGAGCCAAACTCCTGGCCCTGGTTTTTTGAGCCAGGGTCGCACTATGTAGCTCAGGCTGGCCTTGCGCTCACATTGTAGCCCAAGCCAGCCTCAAACTCACAACCTTCCGCCTACCTCAGCCTCCCGAGTGCTGGGATTAAAGTCAACTGATTTATTCTTATAAAGATAGACTTTGGGCTCAGTGGTAGAGTTCCAATCCAGAATGCATATGGTCCTGGGCTTAATTCCCAGTGCTGTAAAAAAAAAAAAAAAAAAGAAACAAGGAATGTTATATAGTTGTTATCATTTTGTGGACATCATTCAGAGTTATGCTTTTAAAAATGTTTCTATAATTCCCTATTCATCTTTGTTTTTATCAAACTAATTATACATTTTTGAAAAATTAAAAGGTTTAAAGATTTAGGAAGCTAGTAACATGTCCAGCAAGGTAACAGTTTAACATTTTGATATATTTTTGACTAGATTGTTCTGGCTTTTCTGTATGACACTTGAAATTATCTTACTGAAAAATATCCCATTATGTTGATATAGTACTTACACATTTCTGTGCTTTTAGCTTATTACAATGTTAGCTGCTATATTTGGTTCATCTGAAAAAAATCTTTTCTGTGAGAATGTTCTCTCAAATCCCTAATATGAATTCTTTTTTTTTTTTTTTTTTTTTTTGGTATTAGGAAATGAACTCAGGATCTTGCACTTGCCAGGCAGGTGCTTATGCTGCTGAGCTGTATTCCTGGCCTCCTAATGCTAATTCTTAAATACTTGAAAAATAGTAGTATCAAGTTTTGAGTATGAAGTTATTATTCTTGTCTCATACTGCTGAATTTTTCAAAAGCAAAGTTACCTATTGACATTGCTACCTCTCTCAGTATCACATTTTCCTGTTTCCTCAACGTATTAAGTATAGAGTTCCCATAGGACATAGCAATTTCATCTCTCTCTCTGTCCAAATATATATATACTTCTGCGAATAAAATCATAACCACACAAAAACTTGTATATAAATATTCATGATAGCATCATTCATAAAAGCCAAAAGAAGTAAAAACAATGCAGATGTCCATCAGCTAACAGACAGTTGCGATTTATCCACTGAGTGAACTAGTGTTCAACAATGAAAAGTATTCTACAACACAGATGAGCCCTGGTAACATTATACTGAGATAAACTGATCAGTCACAAAAAGATTACATACTGTGTAATTCCATTTACATGAAATGTCAAAAATAAGTGCTATAAATCTTTAACAATAGAAAGTAGATTGGTGGTTGTCTTGGGCTGGGGTTGGGGAGGTGATAGGTAGTAACTGCTGTTGGTGACAAGATTTCTTTTTGAGGTGAGGAAAGTGTTTTAAAGTTAGATTGTGGTGATTGTTGCATACATCTACAAATATACTAAGAACTAATATATATATATATATATATATATATATATATATATATATATATATATATTTTGGTACCAGGATTTGAACTCGTGACCTTGTGTTTGCTAGGCAGGCACTGTGCTGCTGAGCTATATCCCTGACTCAAGAACTAGTATATTTAAATATATTACTAGTGACCTTTAAATGGGTGCATGAACTCTGGTATTTAAATTTTATGTCATTATTGTAGTTTAAAAAGAAAGGAAATCAGTTGACAAGTTTCCCTTTCTTCCTGTACATTCATCTCTTGCCTAGATTGTTGGTTAGATGTAAGACAGATGTATCTCCTCTGGTGACTCCTGCTGTGTTAGAGAATAGCACATTTCAGTGTAAATGATGTTCCATTTTGGTACAGTGTCTGATCATCTAAACCATGGGTTTTTCTGGTGCCATGTCACCCAATACCAGCTGTGCGATTCTTGGTCATGCTACCTTACCTTGCAGATTGATTGTTGTAAAGTTCAAACAGAAGAGAAATAGCACTTCAAAAGCTGTGTAATCCTAAGTAAATAAATAGTAGTATGAAGATTCTGAAAGTTCTCTGCATTTTCTTTTCATAGGAGTAAAACACAAATCTTTTCTAACGGCTGAGGACTGCTTTGAGTTGGGCAAAGTGGCCTACACAGAAGCAGACTATTACCACACCGAACTGTGGATGGGACAAGCCCTCAGGCAGCTGGATGAGGGTGAGGTGGCCACTGTGGACAAGGTCTCTGTGCTAGATTATCTGAGCTATGCCGTATACCAGCAGGGAGACCTAGATAAGGCCCTTCTGCTCACCAGGAAGCTTCTAGAACTAGGTATGTTATCTGGCTTTAAGGTTATAATTATATTGGGGACATATATTATCTATATGTTTATCTGTCTATCCATCCAACCATCCACCTTCAGTATTTTTTTGTTAGAAATCAAGAGCTTTATCAGTATAAAACTACTCTGTCTTCTCACTAATTATTCTCAAAGTAAGTGGCAACTGATTTTTCTCACATGGTTAGTACTGCCATAGTGGCTATGTTCCTCCCTTCTGTATTTTGGAATTTCCATATTGAATATAAGCTAGCTAAATCAGTCAAAAATGTTTCTGAATTAATTGTTAAACCACTTTCTTCTGAAGAATATTATTGGTGTATTGCATTTTATATTCAAATGTTAGAAAAATGTATCTTGTGAGAATTTTACTACTTGTGCTTTGAACAGAGATGTAGAATTTCTCTAAGTATAGTCCAGGTAGCACATACATTGGAATTACTTGAATACTTGTTAGAAATGAAAATTCCTTGATTTTTTTTCTAAATCATAATCTTTGGAGATGGAGACAAGAATTTATACAATAATAAGTTCAGCTGGCCTTTGCTATATAATAAAGCTTTAAAATTTTAAAAATTATTTTATGAACAATATGCATTATGTCAGAAGAAACAACTCAGATGGATTGATCACCTGCAAGTGAACTTTTGATAAATGGTTTATTTTCTAGTTGGGTGAATTGGTAAATTAAAAGATATTAGTTCAAATAACTTTAGTATTTTTCAGTAACTTTTCTTCCTGATTTAAAACATACTTTGTATTCACTGTCGGAAACTTATTAAAACCAAAGGTATAATCCCAGCACTCGGGAGGCTGAGGTAGGCGGAGCGTTGTGAGTTCGAGGCCGGCTTGGGCTACAATGCGAGCGTAAGGCCGGCCTGAGCTACATAGTGCGACCCTGCCTCAAAAAACCAGGACCGGGAGTTTGGCTCAGTGCCTTAAACGCCTGCCCTGGCAGGCACGAGGTTGTGAGTTCAATCCCCGGTGCCGCAAAAAAAAAAAAAAAAAAAAAAAAAACCAAAGGTACAGAATAGTCATCCATCCATAAGCCAATTACCGAAAGACAAATTTTTGTTTTATTGTTGTATATATTCCTCTTCCCTGCACACAATTTTTCCTTTTACAAAATTAAGTTTTTATTGTGTATCACAATACATACTGTGAATAGTATCTGAAGGACAAGAAATACTTTATAATCTAGAATTACATTTGTCAAACACTTCAATTAATGTCACAAGTCTCAGATGCTTCGATTAATGTCACGAGTGAAGTCTCTAGTACTGTTCTGCCTTTTTAATTTTTACCTCTGTGTGTGGTTGCTTGGATTTTTGTTTTTTTCCTCAGCTGGGTGGTGTAGCCAGAAATTATCACTAGTAATTCTGAGTTAGTAGATTTTGGCTTATTTGAAAATTATATCTTTAGTTACTTCTTTCTTAGAAATTTGGGGCTGAAATTAACTTAAATGTGTTCTGCATTTATAATGTATCTGTGCTAAAGTTTGCTTACAAAGTACATATGCTTCGTTTTTACAATGGTGAGTAATTTTCAGTCTTAGAAAAATATTTCCCATTGCCTAAAAGAAGTAGGATAAGTAAGATTTTAAGACTCATTTTACATCAAATTGAATGTAGTTCCTCTGATT
>RJWM01020762.1:0-36600 GCA_004363535.1 Dasyprocta punctata | reverse complement strand
AGTGCTCTGCAGCCCTCAGCCCGAAGGCAGCAGCCATCCTGGCCCCTTGGCCTCATCTCGTTGTAGAGCTTCCACCGGACCCACAAACACAGCTGCAGGAACTCGCACCCATTCTGCTGAATGACTTTCAGGCCTAGTCTGCAAAAATGCATGGAAAAGCAGATGCCAGAGCTAGCCTCCCTGGAGACAGGTTTGGGAAAGGGAGTGAGCAGGGGATAGAAGTCTAAAGATCTCTCTTGTCCAGACACAAAAGTGCTTTCTCAAGGCCAAGCATTGCAGTGTGGTGGGGCAGTGAGGCTCAGGGGAGGATCAGAGCTCCACAGCAGGAGCAGGAAGTCAGTTCCTCCCAGAGAGTTCAAAACAGAGACAATCTCTCTGTCTCTGTCTCTGTGTGAGTGTGTATGTGTGTGTGTGTGTGCGTGTACCTTTGCACTGAGCTACTTCCCCAGGCCTTTTGGGTTTTTATTTTAGGACAGGTAGTTTTCATTAAGTTACTAATCTTCCCAGGCTGGTTTAGAACCTGTGATTCTCCTTCTTTGACCTCCCATAATGCTGGGATTACAGGTATGGGCCACCATGCCCAGCTGACAGAATAGCCGTTTACTGTTTTCTCTCCTTTGCGTCTCTCATCAGAAACTACCCATTAGTCTCTGAATTCCATTAATCTTCAGAGTTTCTAGTGTCTTCCCCCTTCTTTCCCCGTACAGCTTCATTTTACTACAGCATCATTTACTCCTGTGCAAGGAGGATCAACATCTCCCATTCAGCCCATAACCAGGGTCCCTGCCTTCAGTCTGGCTGCCAGTGGATGACTAATTCATTACTAACACAGTGACTGCAAAGAGCCAGCATCAGCCACAGGTCAGCTGTGACAGATCCAGCAGTGTTTAAATTACCATGTTAGAGAAATGTCTGAAAAACCCAGTTCCAAGACTTTAAATGAACCTGGCCCAATTTCTTAACTTTTCTACCTCAGTTTCCACATCTGTACAATGGGTGGAGGTACTGGCTCAATCACACCCCTCTCATTGTATTGTGTGGATCAAATAAGGGAAAGATTGTGAAAGTATCTTGTAAAGCTGGATGTGGTATCACATATCTGTAATCCCAGCATTCTGGGAGGTCAAAGAAGGAGAATACAAGTACAAGCTCAGCCTGGGCAACTTAGCGACTTAGTGAGATGGTATCTCAAAATAAAACATTTTTTAAAAGGAAGGAGGGAATGGAATGGAACGGAAGGGAAAGAAGGAAAGGAGGGACTTGTGAGCTATAAAGAGAAGGTTTTAATTAGTTGGTCCTTGTTAGGGATTGAGTTGTGTCCCCAGGATGATATGTTGAAGTCCTAAATCCTCACACCTGTGAACGTGACCTTATTTGGAAATGTTCTCTAAGCAGATGTAATAAGTTGACATCATGCTGGAGGAGGATGGACTATTAACCCAATATGACTGCTATTCTCATAGGAAGAAGGAAAATGATGCAAAGACAGCCTTATGTGGAGAACAGCCACATGAGGGCCAAGGCATGGATTGCAGTGATGCTACTGTAAGCCAGGGCATGCTGGGGGTTTAGGACTAAAAGAGGCCTGAATGGGACCTCTCAGAGGGAGCATGGCCCTGCCCGACCTTTACTTGAACTTGCCTCCAGAACTCTGGGAGTATAAATCTTATTGTTTTAAACTACACCCAGAGTGCAGTAGTATGACCATTAATCCTGATATGTCAACTTCACTGGATTATGAAACACCTAGATTAGTAGATCATTCTGTTTGGTGTGTCTGGGTGGGTCCTGGAGGCGTGCCATTAGGTACTATATATGGTTCCTTTGGCATTGTTCTCTTGCTCTGCTTTCTGGTCACCATGAATTAAGGTTTTTTCTGTCATACCTTCTGCCCTGATGTTCTTGGTTTAATGACCATGCACCAAATCCCCCCAAACTATGAGCTAAATTAAGCCTTTCCTCCTGTAAGTTATGAGTGTTGGATATTGTGTCCAGTAACAGGAAAGCTGACCAATATAAGTACTTTGTTATAACAGACCCAGGAGACTAAGACAGGTCCCAGATGGGTTCTTCAGGCAGGCAAGGACAGTGGCATCCACCCCTTGACCCATCACATAGTACAGCTGGATGCTCTGACCACATCTGTGTGTGGTAGCTTCTCTGTCACTTCTGGGAGTGTTACCTTCATTCCAGCATCTTTTTGTACTCAACCCTCATGAGGAAGCCTTGAAGCCACCACTGCAACATCATGATCTTGGCCAGATGCTCATCCCTCATGTCCTCAAGCTTGGCCAGGATGCCTGCCAAGAAAAAGAGCTGGGGAAGAGGCACCAGTCTGAGAGAAGCTCAGCTGTCACCCAGAGGCAGACACTTGGGAGAGTTTTGAATCAAAGAGCCAGCTGGTCCCAAGGGTCTCTGTAAGTTAAGAGATCCTCTTTGCTGCTGTGTGTGGATTCTCTAGGAGCCAGCTGGGTTCCAGACCTGGCTTTGTCCTTGAGCTAGATCACCTTGAATACATTTCACCTCTCAGAGCCTCAGTTCCTCCTATGTGAAATGGGGATGCTGATCCCTCCCTCAGAGGGTTGCTATGAAGGTTAAATGAGACAATGGGTGGAAAAATACTGCATGAGTCAAAGTAAAACATGATGGATCATTATATGACAGATTGTTTGCTTTGTGGCCAGGGCAGCAAGGGCCCTTCCCTCTTCACCACCAAGGAAAGCAGCCTTTAGTTTAGATAGTGATTGCATTCTGGTCCCACAGGTCTAGGTGTGGTGTAAAAGGATCATATGGGGAGGAGGGTTGAATTTTCCCATAAAAAAGACAGAGTTTCACCAATACTAGATAGCCTAGGGCTTCCAGCCATAGTGCGTAAGACTCTGGGAAAATAAGGCCAACTTTACAAGGTATGTTGCAAAGAGCTGGAAACACACAGGCTCAGAGAAATGCAAATTAAGGTCACAAGATTCAGTTTGCAACTCACCAACCCCTGCAACATTTAAGACTTCTGATAAAACAAATGTTGGCAAGGACGTGGATCAAGGAGTGTGTGTGAGTGCATGTTGCTACAAGAATTTTGGAAAATGTTTTGGTATTCCCTCATCAAGTTAGATGTTGGCACACTCTACCACAGACAACTGTTGTCCTTGTCATGTATCTTAACCCTGACTGTATGTCACACCTGCCTGGAGGCCTTTTGAAAGATGTGGATGCCTAAGCGGGGATGGTGATGCAACCCTGTAATCCTAGCACTCTCGGAAGCTGAGCAGGAGGATCGAAAGTTTGAGCCCAGGCTGGGTAACTCAGTGAGACCCTATCTCAAAAGAAAAAATAAATAGGGCTGGGGATACAGTTCTGTGTGAAGACCCTGGGTTCAATCTCCAGTATCAGACATACACACGTACAGCTGCTTCACCTCCTGCCTCCCACAAAACTCCTCCCAAGGAGCTAGACATTGCAGAGTAGAGAAATTAGCCTTAATGTTATAAAGGGTTTCTTTTTAAATTTTTTGTCTTGCTAAAAATTTATTTCTTGATATTTTAATACAGATTGGCACTGAGGTTTGGTCTAGGAGACAAGCATGTGGCTGGGGTGGGCAACATCAGGGAGAGGGACTCAGTTTATAGGCAGAACCATCCTGTTTTCTCTTTGTCCCTGCTGCCAGAGTCTGCTTGGTCTTCAGGGGACAATGCTGTCACTAGTATCCCTGGACCTTTTGGCTGGACCTGAGGGATGCAATGCAACCCTCGAACACCAGCAAGATGCAGGTAGTGGCCTGGACAGATTCTGGAGCTGTCAGCTCTGGCTTCCCATGCCACACAATGCCTGCTAACCAGATCCTTCCTGGCTCTGTAATGTTGAGCACCCACCTCCACTCGCTCTCTAGGCTTTCCTAAGTTTCCCATCTGTCAAAAGTGGGCAGAGAAAAGATGGGTGTTTTTGTCTCCAAGTTCTTTCCAGCTCAAGTATTCAAGGATTCTGTTACAAGACCTCAAGCATCCTCTGTAAGCCAGTCTAGCTACACATAGCACAACCTAACTGTAAAGGAGGCTGAAACAGTCAGAGCTGTGTAACAGTTCTGCAAATACCCAGTTGTTGTAAAGCAAGCTCCAGGATGCTAGTGGTTCCTCCTCATTATGTGTTCCTAGAGCCTAGAACCATGTGTGGCACACAGTAGGTGTTCAGTGATGAGATGCGTTGGAGGCACAGGTGCACTGGGAACTTCCACACCAAGCCAGCATGCTGCATGAGACTCGGTGAGGCAGGTGGCCTGCTCCTGGCCACACAGAGGTAACCTTTGAGCCCTGTACCCCTGGCTGCCACGCCCATGGTCCTCCCATGTCACCCTGGTGGTCAAGTTGGGGTGCAGTCTTGTGAGGCAACTCTAGGTGGACACCTTGCACCTTGCCTGGCTGGCCCTTACAATCCTGCCCTACAGGACTTTTTGCTTTTTCCTGGTAGGCCAGGAAATGGGACAGACGCAGGGTGGCCCAGGCCCTATGAGTCAGGATCAGGAGGCTGCTCTGTCTGAGTCAGCCCCGACTCACAGCCAGCGCAAGGCTGGGGGCTCACTGTGTGGGTGAGCTGGGATTACAGGGCTTCTCTGCCTGGGCCCCACCCACACATAACACCATACCCATCAGATCCAGGACCTTCAGTCTGATCTGCTCTTTTGAGTCTTAGAAGCAAGCCTCAACAAGACTAAGAAATATCTTACCATTGATTACCATTCTGTGCTGAGCTGGGTTCTATCATCACAAATATAGTGAGAGTGAGATTATTAACCCTGATTTTTTAAAAGAGGAAACTGAGGTTCTTAGCAGCTGAGGTACTGACCCAACGGCTGAACTGGAATTCAAACTCTATAGCACACTTTAGGGGTAACACTGAGTACATGCAGGGAAAGGACACTCACCGGAAGACCCTACTTCAGTGTGCCCAATTTTGTTTTCATTCGTGTCCAGGTTGATGGCCCCAAGAAGTAGCTCGGAGCCCCAAGCTTTCTCATTGTCCATAAACCCTTAGGGAAATGCGTTGGGCTTCAGTGCTTGGTACCTGAGAGAAGAGAGGACTGCCAGTCATCGGCATTCCCAAGTTCACAGCACACAAAATATATCCACACGGTCAGAATTTTTCTTTCTTCAGTACTGACATTTGAGCCCAGGGACTTTCTGCTACTGAGCTACAACTCCAGACTCCCTTATAAATTTTTTATTTTAAGACAAAATCTTGCTAAATTGTCCTGTTGGCCTTGAACTTGTGTTCGCCTTGCTTCAGCCTCCCAAGTAGCTGGGATTACAGTCGGCACCAGAGTGCTACACAATTCACCAATCTTTGAGATGGTCTTCAAAACAAGGATTAGACATAATGTACAGATTCCCACAGTAGGTAGGGAAGGCTACAGCTTGGAAGTGAATGTTGGTGTGGACTATGGGTTCTGAGAGGAAGTGTTCCAAGAAATGAAGAAAAGTAAGTCCTTTTCTTTCTGACAGAGCTAGGATTAGAGGAAAGTCCTGGCCCAGGCATAGGAGAACACTTTCTTATCCTGACTTGTTAGCAGCCCACTTTGTTATCTTGGCCACATCATCCCTAGCTGGGGATTTCAAAGGGGTAGTTAGCCAAGATGATATCCAGTGACCTCCCCTCCACAATACTGGGGATCGAACTCAGGGTTTCATGCATACTAGGCAAGCATCATACCACAGAGCTACATCCCTAAATCCCTTATTCTTTTTAAATTTCATTTTGAGAGTGTCTCACTGAGATGCCCAGGATGGACTCAAACTTATCCTCTTGCCTCAGCCACCAAGAGTGCTGGGATTACAGGCATGGACTGCATACTCTGTTTATGGCATTTCTTGATTCGTTAATCTAAAGCAATGTCTTCTAGCAAGTGAGGAGCATGGAAGGTCATCTCTAAGATAGGAGTCTTAGTTTAATTTCTCCAGAAGCAGACCTCTGAGACAAGGATTCAAGTGCAAATAGTTTATTTGGTAGGTGGTAGGTTTGGAAAATGGGCAGAAAACCAATAAAAGAAAAATTATCAAGGTAGGTATCACAACTGGAACATAATGCCACTGAGGGGTACAGGGAGTATTTGTACCGTGGAAACTGGCAGATTTCCTCCCAATAAAGGCTTCTTTTTGTTAACCTGAGTACACTTGTTAAATGTTTACCAGCATGCTGCTTCTGAGAGCCACTATAGAAAATGAACTCAGAATTAGTCCTCTATGAGGACGAGGGAGATGAAGTATTTATATACCGACTCATCGGTTGAGGGATACACCTGGGGAGGCATTAATTCCTGGGACATTCAGCCTGCCAAGGAAGGGCAAAGCAGGCTCTGACAGACAAACAAATTCAGGTTCTGGCAGTTGAATGCTGAGTCATAGTGTAATAAAGCAATGAGAGTGCAGCTTTACTGATAGGGCATCCACAGTGGTGCCAATATGGTGCAACTCTACTGATCCACTACTGGGTCCCCCGAAGACTAAACACTGCAGGCGAAGTGTCAGGGGGATGCCTCCCACCTCTTTTTGAACTCCAGGTACTGAAGCCTGTTTGGGAGGCCCTTGCTGCAGATACAGATGTCTTCAGGACACCATTGCAAGCCAGCAGATTCATGATCAGGTGCGCATCCGCCATGCCTGCCAAGTCAGAGACACAGGATGGAGAGTCCCTGCTCTAGAATAGGACAGACCAGCTCTTGCCGCCTAAGAAGGTTGAACTGAACACCTATAGTATAGTCGCAGGCTCCTCCTGTTACTCCCCGGGGGGCCCTGGGTACCCCTCCTTCAGTTCAACCCATGCCCTAAAACTCTTGTGAGTGTGATTTCTGGCTGGGTGGCACCATTCTGCTTTAGAAAGTAGTCAGAACATGATTTTTGGCTACTCTATTGTTGAAGGTCTCTCTGAGCCTTGGTTTGCCCTCTTCAGCTCTGACAATTGAAGATGGACTTAACTTGGAATGAACTCTTACTTTGAAGACTCCCAGTATTTAAAGCAGGGAGACGTGACCTCATAACATACCCCTATTGCTTAAACTCACTGGGGACAATGCGGTGAATGAAATGGGAGGTGGTGCTGTGGGGGGCTGTCATCAACTTGTTCATCTGCTTCTGGAGCTGGAAGGGGAAAAATGAGCGAGCAAGAGAGAGAGAGAGAGGGACAGATTGAGTGAGGTTCTGCACTGATATTGTTGGCTACTCATACTCAGGAGACATATGTAGTTAGAGTGTAATTAAATTAAAGTTAAAACTCAGGGCTTCAGCCCCACCTACCACTTTTCAAGTATGTATTAGCTGCATGAAGTTAGTGGCCACCACACTAAAAAGTGCAGAAGAGACCACTTCTGTCATCGCAGAAAGTTCTTTTGGACAGAGCTATTCTCAAGAACAAGGGTGACATGGTTTACAAGAAAGCAAGCCTCTCCTGATTCAGGGATGATTTATTGAAGAATCTTGGCACTAGAAAGACCCACAGGGTCTGGTGGGCAAGATCCTGCCTGCTGTTAACCTCCTTAAGGGATGGTCCCTCCTCTGCATCTTGGATCCCTCCAATGAGGTGGCTCATTCTGCCCAGGAAGGTCTGATCCTTGGGAAATACTAAAATCTTCCTTCACACAACATCTCTTTGGCGGCTGTATTTCTGTACTTTGGAAAGTGTTTCCAGGAATGCCCAAATTTTGCAAAAGTTGTGACCCACATAGAAGACTTGTCAACCAAATCTCAGACCCAAGATCTTGGTCATTTATATCTCCATTTGTCAGGTTGAACAAGTTCCTCTAATTGCTGGGTTTCAGTCTAGATATGTTTGGACTGAACCCTTTCCAAGGGTTTTGTATGTTTGTGTGTGTGTTTTTTGTTTTTTTGTCTGATGGTCCAATGATTCTGTGCATGCTTCAGAAGGCAACAGACTCCTTGAGTTAGAGATGGGCAGAGACAGAATGCAATCATTCTGATCTTGGCTGTGAAGCAGCAGCCAGACTGTCATACTGGACCCAAAGTGGCCTCTGAGTAGCTCCTACTGAATTGATGGAAATTGGAAACCATCATGGAGGAGGACCCTCTCTTCTGTTTCTTCTCTCCAGCTGAAGAAGAGACAAGTATATTTTGTGTCAATATCCAGCACAGGGCCAGACACCCCAATAAGTGCTCTTGCCAAAGCATACAAATTCTCTGGATTAAAAAGGCTTTTCTTGGGACTAGGTGAGGTGGAACCTTCACACCAGGAAAATGAGATCTACAAGGAGTGGGAAAATAGGCTGACGATGGCCTAACTGCTGAAAGGGGTCCTGGGCCCCCAGAGAGTGATTTAGGGCTGGTACAAAGTGACAAACTGCGCCACATTTCCAGGGGAGGAGAAAGAGTCCATAGACCTTTAAAGAATGTGCATGTTGGTGAAATGTCTCTGAGCCCAAGCAGACTGGCAGTTTCTGCCCAACTGAATGGCAGTTCCAGGGGGCAGTTTCTACCCAGGTCATTTCCCCCTGTAGACTACATGATCACCACTGAATAGCAGGCAGGGCTGTGCTGGGCATTTGTCTCAGACAAGAGTTGGGTCAGAAAATAAGCATTTGGGTGTCAACTTTCCCAAGCAGTGTCACTCCACCTAGAGGTGACATGGACTCCATAATCAGTTGAGCTGAAGGAGACTCCCAGGACACATTGACATCTTTCTTGTCTGCTTTTTCTTCTTACTCTTGTGATACTGGGGATCAAACTCAGCCTCTCACACTCACAAGTCAAATGCTCTACTACTGGGCCACCCTCAACCCTACATTAACATCTTTCTGTTCTATTGTTGTATCTTCTATGTCCTACTTTGAGCAATTTGTCATTCATTCATTCATTCATTCACTCATTTGACAAGAGTTTAATAAGAGAGTTTTGTTTCCTTCTTCCCATTTTGACCATTAAAGGGCATCACCGCAGGAGGCCTGGACACAACAAAAGACCAACTATACTTGGAGCTTCCTCTTCTTTGAAGAGAACATCCAGGAGTCTCGTACTTGATTTCTGGAAGAAGCCCACCACTGTTTAATTTAGGAGCTCTTGGTTCTTCTTCAGCCAGGCTACAATGTTAGATCCCATCTGGAGAGGGGCAGATGCCAGTGAGTCAGTTGGGGGGCTCCCCTTTCCTTTTCAGGTTCCACACCTAGAATCTCAACCTACAGCTTTGTCCTGCTGTGGGATCCTAGGACCAACCTCTAGCCCCATCTCCTGGGGCTTCAGTTCTTTTCCTGAAGAATTTGTGGTTTTGGGAATGGTCCTGAACTCCAGTTTGAGTTGAAGGCCTCATTCTCTACTTTCTTGAGTATTTGCAACTTACCTGTCTTGGCTACCTCATCTCTGAGCATTGCACATAAACCAGGACTCGCTGGCTGCTGTCGCCCAAGCTGTCATCTTTCCTTACACAGCCTGCTCTGCGGGGCACACTGAATTTCCTGACCTTCGAGTCTTCTTCTGCCCAAGTGGACTTGCTGTCAGTGAGTGTCCATGGCTGGTGAACTCTTGAGCTACATGAAAAAATCTCTGCAAGGGTTTCAGGCCTCTCCCTGCCGAGGATCATGCATCCTATTTACAGCACTGTAGGATCATTGCCTGGAGGAATGGGAGCTCTCTTCATCCAGAATTGGGGGCTCATATATCCAGGCATTGTACATCCACTAATTTCTGTTTCTCATTTTGCCATATGGTTCTTGATTCATGGATAAGGTGGAAAGGGTTTTGTGGATTCTTCCAGTGACCACAAAGAACAGAGGAAAGTATCTGAGAAGTCAAACCTTTGAGCTACCCATCTCCTGTTCAGCACATAGACATTTGTCACCTCAGTGCCTTATTTGAAGGCCTTCTTGGAAGCGCACAGCTACCATTTAGCTTTGAATGTACCATTGCTATAAATATGGAGCTCTTCTCATTTCAGTGGGGCAAGGAAGTGTAGTGCTGCACTTTGGCTCCAGGCCTGCCGTTTGCTCAAAGTATTGACCCAATCCATTTTGTGAGTAATTGGCATTGTTATGGTTGATGATATAAAATCCTGGCCCCAATGCCCAGTGCAATCATGGCTTTCCTGATAGCACTGTCTTAAGGCTGCTGTTTCCCTGCAGTTAAACCCACAGAGGCTCCATAGACTCTGCTGGTAATGGGAGTGTCAGCACATACAGCAATATTGAAATCTCAAGGAAATCAAACACGTTCTTGTAAGCTGGCTGGACAAATATTACCTCCCCTATTAGTTACACAAATAAAACCTGAGTCCTTGCTACATTTAATTTCCCTCTTTCCCAAGGACTACATTTGTCATGAGTGAAAAAGCTACTCCACAGATGTCACCTTATTGGTTTGGCAGCTACAAGCTATCAGAGGGAAAAATTATTCAGTTGGGAGTAATTAATGGGCTCAAGGAATCATTTTTTTTCTTTTTGAAAAGGTGTCATTTCTGGATGAGACTGATGTTCAGCCATCAAACCAAGGGCCACTGACACTGGTGTGGCCCTGGTAGGTCTGACGGCATGAATCACCAGCTGCTGCCTAATGAGCATCTTTGGTTGGATTGCTTTAGAACTCTCACATGGGAAAATGCTGAGAAGGTTTAAGTTGGAGTTTATTTCAATTGCTGAGTACCCTGATATATTATGGTTGGGCTAGTTGGAGACAGAATCCTCTGGAGAGGCAGGTCAGTGTAGCTGGGGTGGATGTTAGCCAGCAGATGCCACAGAAGGGGCGTAGGCTGGTACTCACAGTACCTGCGTAGTGGACAAGCTTGAAGTGGGTCTCAAACCCCTTGCCTTTGTGGCCCTTCTTGGGCTTAAGGAAGTTTCTGAACTTGCTCAAGTGGTTATCATACGGGACTGCCTTACATGTGGTGCCCGTGGCTTTGGGGAAGACACACTGTTCCCCCAAGATGGACAAGATGCCCATAGGTTAAGAGGGAAAAGGGCACAACAGTGTTAGAGGAGGCTCCAAGACCTCAAAGAATCCACACTGGCATTGGGCCTGAGGCTGGCGGTAGAGATGTGCTGGCCACCCACATGGCAAGCCAGAAAGCAGAATTCAGGACAGCAACATCTAGGATAGCACCTGGTACTCCATGGTCACATTTTCAAATGTCATTTCATTGTGAAAGAGGCTGGAATCCATGGAGTCCAACAGAAGGGATACTAAAGCCTAAAGAGGTCAGGTAGCACCACACGTGCTAATCCCACCCCAACAGTGGCCCCAAGCATACATGATCTTCAGAAAACCCCTGAAGTCAATAACTGTTGTCTCTGCCTTTCTCTTTTATCTGCTCACCCTGTCCTTTTTCCACATTTAATTAAATAATATATATTATTTTTAAAGTTTTTCTATTTTATTACTAGTATCTATTAATTTCACAAAATATTGAGTTTCAATGCATATATTTTGATAATGTCCATATATATATGTATATATATATATATATATATATATATATATATATATTTATATTTCTTTTTTGTCTTTTTGAGACAGGGCCTCATTATGCAGTTCAGGCTGTCCTTGAACTCACTTTGTAGCCCAGGCTGGTTTCAAACCTGCAACGATCCTCCTGCCTCAGCCTCCTGAGTGCTGGAATTACAGGAGAGCGCCTCCATGCCCAGCTGCCCACATATTTTCTTGACCTTAGATCATTTGCTCGAACATTCCATGTGATGTGATTACAGGGCAAGCTATTATACTGCTTGGTCAGAGCATAACTCTGCTGCCTTGGGCAGGTGGCTTCCTTTCTCTGTGCCTCAATGTTCTCATCTGCAAAATGTGGTAGTAAAATACTCCCCTTCCCAATTTGGTAGATTGTCGTGGTCCAAGGAGTTGTGACAGACACTGCTCAACTCACAGTAGTCTTTACTGCTATTGCTGTGCCCATTTTGTGTGTATGGGGCAGGGGCGGCTGGAGGTCAGGCCAACGAAGGTAGTATTGCTGACTGCCCCAACCTAAGAGTCCCAGTGATATTCCCCTCCTGGGGTATGCCTCATGCAGGGCCCCAGGCTCCCTCCAGTCCCCTCCTGGGAGTATCAGGGCACCTTTTCTAAGATGTCCATACAGGCCTGCAGGTCATGGCCAAAGTCAATGAATGTCCACTCGATGCCCTCATGCTTGTACTCCTGCTCTAGCATGAACCTGTGGTGGTTGAAGAATTGTTGCAGCTTCTCCTTGGTGAAGTTGATACACAGCAGCTGCTCAAAACTGTTGAACTGAGTGAGAACAGAAAAGGAGGCATTAGCTGGGCCCCAGAGAGTCTACCAAAGGGCCACGAAGAAAATAGATATGTGCGAGAATTCTGTGAGGGCTCCCTTCTATTAGACACTGGGCGAGACGCCTGATCGCTGACCTGTTCATAGCCACAACGACGTTTGAGAAGCGGTTCTCTATTACCCTCCCCTGCAGTGGGGATTCTGGGACCCTACCACAGGTAGCCCATGTAGCAAAGGAAAATCATTATGGAAAGAATCATCTTTCCAGGGATAAAAATCACTTGAAATGCTTTATAGATATGACCCCTATATCCCTGGGGGCAGTTCTGTCTGTCTTTGTCTGTGTCTGTGTCTTTCTCTCTCTGTAGCTTTTCTTATATATAGGATAACAAACTCTCCTTTTTTTTTTTTTCATTTTTCAAAGTGGAGGGCCATCAATGATGTGCTGGTAAACCAGTTCTCTCTCTTAAAAACAAAAAACTAGGCTTTTTAGGGGTTGCCAATTTCATCGTGTAAATATTCACACAATGGCAAATTTCGAGCTAACAATATCATGTCAACTGACTCACAGAATTCCTGAAAACTGTAACAATTGGCTCTTCTGAGCCAGTACAAGCTGGCCCTGGCTTACCACTAGCTCTCTTCACTAACTTTGCACCTTTTTTTTTTTTTTTTAATGACAGCACCATAGAAATGCAGATGGAAATTTCTGGAGTCTAGAAGTCAGAGATCTGGTGGCAAACTAAGAGTGACCTGCCCAGGTCCAAGGTGAGAAACAAGACAACCATGGAGAAAAGTAACTTATAAAATGGGAAACAGCCACCCCAAAGAAGAAACAAACATCATACCAGGCATACCTCAAAGATCTCAAAGCTGGCAATGTCCAGCCCCACAATGAAGAATTGGCTCTGCATCTTAGTGTCCAAGGTCTTGTTAATCTTGGCCACCAGCTACTTGAACATCTTGTCATAGACAGCCTTGCTCAGAGCCCCGATAGAGTTGTCGCACTTTTCCATGTTCTAGCCCTTTTGCACAAACTCATGGGCTACTTTGACCCAGAGCCTGGTGTTGCCTTTCTGGAGTTCACCAGAATTGAGACCTATGAGACGGGCAACACTGTCAGCCACTGAGTAGGAACGAAAGAAGCAGGTGAGTGGAAGGAAGATGGTACCATGCCTAGGAGACACCTAGAAATTTCCACTGTGGTCCTGGGAGGAGTGATGGGGAAGGTGGAAGAGAAACTGTCTTGCCAAGGAGAAAATAAAGATCTTAGATGGTTTCTACATTTTCTCAATGTCAAGTAGCAAAGCAGACTGGAGAAACCAAACACATACCTCTGACTCACTATCTTGCCTTTCTGAGAATATCGGTGACTGAACATTCCAGGAACAGCTTATTGGAAGTGTGTGAAATGGCCACAGGCTGCCTTGTCGCTGAGTAGCCCCAGCCCAGTGCCTGCCCTCTGTGGTGTCCACTTCAGCTTGCTCCTCTCTGGGTTTCTGCTTGAACTTCATGTTCCCAAAGAGCTTGTACACACTGATCTTCTCCTCGGTGCTGAAGCCCAGCACATCAAAGGCATCCTGCCAAGCAACAGAGGTGGGAGCTTGGTTCCTCATTCCACACTGTGCGGGCCAAGACAGCCACTGTGGGGCCAGCCCAATGGGCTGCTGCATCAGGGTGTGGGCTCTGGAATCAGGCACACCTGAATGGGAAGGTCTGTTTGCTTCAGGAAGCCCAGAGCAGACCTTCAGAGGTTTATTTAACCTCTCTGGTCTCTATTTAACCATCTGCAAAATCAATATAGTAGGTGGTTGTAAGGATAGATCAGAGTGATGTGTGAAATGTTTAGTCTAGTTCTTGACACATAGTAAGTGCTCAATAAAAGGAGGTATTATTATTTTTGTTAAGACTTCGTGCTACAAATAGATGCCAGGAGTAGGAAAAGGCAGGATAAATCAGGAATCATTTCTGTCATCAGGGGAGGAAGGGCAGCCACATAAGATGGTGCAAGCCTGTAATCCTAGGACTCTGGTAGCTGAGATAAGAGGATTGCAAGTTTGAGACCATCTTAAATAACTTATTGACTTAGTGAGACCCTGTTTCAAAAAAAAAAAAAAAAAAAAAAAGAAGAGGGCCTACTACAGTGGTGGTGAACCTACGGCTCATGTTCTGCAACTGGTTGTTTATTATCATTGAAAGCTTTAAAAAGTTCACCATCATTGGCCTAGTGTGGCATATAATCATGTGTCTTACATGTAACAATGTCTTGGTCAGTAAGGCACCACATGTATGATTGGTGGTCCCATAAGAGCAGAACAGAGGTGAAAAATTCCTATCACCTAGTAACACTGTAGCCACTGTAACAACACAGGGCAACACATTATTCACATGTTTGTGGAGCTGCTGGTAAGCAAACCTATCCCATCTGTAAGTGACATAAAAGTATGGCACAGAAATTTATGTACAGGACCTAATAATAAGCAACGATGTTACTATTTCTCATTTTACTAATTGATACATTTTCATCATTATTTTGAATTTTTTTGTTTGCTTGTTTGTTTTTTTGGTTTTTTTTCTCCAGTACTGGGGATTGAACCCTGGGCCTTTCCACTGAGCTACATCCCCAACCCTTTTTTAAAAAATTTTTTTGAGATAGGGTCTCACTAAGTCACTAGGTTGCCCAGAGTGGACTAGAACTTGTGATCCTCCTTCCTCAGCCTCACAGGGATTATAGGTCTGTGCCTATAATCTGCTTTTAACAAGCAAGGCTACTGTGAAACAGTACACAGTCTTACACTGGCAGCAATCTCATACATCTTGTGTTAACTGGTCTCTCAGTTGCACCATTTCGCTTTTGCTTGATTTAATTTCGTGTCGTTTGTCTCTCATGGCTCCAGGAGCAATAGGCTATACCATCTATAAATACCAAATAGCCTAGGTGAAGAGTAGGCTGTACCACTCAGGTGCAATTATACTCTCCGATGTTTGCACAATGAAATCACTTAACACATTACCCAGAATGTACCCCCCACACCTTGTTGAGTGACGCATGACTAATCCTAACTGAAGTCACAAGAGCTCAGGGCCCTGACAGAAGGAGACAGAGCATGCAGTAGGGACTGGGAGGGTGAGAGAGTCCCTTCTAGCCAAGGTGGGGGAAAGTTCTGTGGGGAGGATAACTAAGTCCCTGTGGAATTTTAGTTTTTACTGTGCAGAGAAATTCTGCTTGCTACAGTAGGCTGAGGATAAATGCCAGGCACCACCCCAGAAATCTTGAGTAAACACTCTGCTGCTGTCTCCCAGCTCTGAGTGGCCCCACCCTGACCCCAGAACAGTGAGCCCCTGAGCTATCCTCCCTGCCTTTGCCAACCATACCAACCCTGTGACCTGCAGCTCCTCCATGTCCATGTTATCCACCGCAGTGATGCCTTGGTTCATCCAGTGGTACTCCTTAGGATTGGGGACCAGCAGCAAACACTCTGCCAAGAGCAACAAAGCAGGTTAACAGCAGATTAACACATGATTATCTTCTCTCTTTTTTTTTTTTTTTTTTGTTGTTGTTGTTTTTTGCCGCACTGGGTATCAAACTCACAGTCTCACGCCTGCCAGACAGGCGCTTAAGTCACTGAGCCAAACTCCCAGCCCTGGTTTTTTGAGGCAGGGTTGCACTATGTAGCTCAGGCCGGCCTTGCGCTCATGTTGTAGCCCAAGCGGGGCCTCGAACTCACAGTGCTCCTCCTACCTCAGCCTCCCGAGTGCTGGGATTAAAGGCGTGTGCCACCACGCCCGGCTTTCTCTTTCGTTTTTAACTCACATCTCCAAATGCCTCTCACAGGGGAGCGACAGGCATCACGGGGGTCACAGAGTTGGAACAGGATGTGGTTCCTACCCTCCAGGACCACTCAGTGTCCCAAAGGGATGGGAACAGGATCACACAAGGAACTTAGAGTACTGAGAGGGTCACAGGAATTGGATGTGTGCTCAGTACCTGCATTCAGTAGATAATTTGGGGGAATAAATGAATTTGTATCTTTCTCCTTCTCTCCTGCAATGGATGGGACACACTTCAATGCAGAAGATAATACAATGATTTCCATGAGTAATCTATAATCATTTTATGTAATGCACATAAGAATGTTGTTGCTTTTACAAAAATTATGCTCATTTCATGTTTTCTTCAGATGTGTGCATTTCTTTAGCTACCTCTGTTTTTTATTTTTGGAGGAGTTAGGTACCAGGAATGTTTTCCTTTCACAGTATGGCCATGATAAAGAAAAACCACAGCACAAGAAGGAAGATAAATGGTGACCGCTACTTTGTTCCATGTCAGGGGGGTAACAGGGTTTTAGGGGGGTGTGTAGTGAACAAGAGAACTTGAGCTCCAGCTTGGGGTGTACCCCCACTCATCTGCCCTGATTAGTGCCATGTAGGAGGGCAGGCTCCAAGGTACTGGTTCTTCTGCTGCCCTAACAAAAACTAGGAAATGGGATTTTTCTGTAGAAATCTCCCAATTTTAAAATGCCACCCATTAATTGAAAAGTACACTATGTTTAACACAAATAAAGTCCACCTGTGAGTGAGGGAAGGCGCCCAATACTCTCATCTCTGGCTGAGTTGGGAGGTATGTGTGTGGAAGATTAAGACTTCATCCCTCCTCCCACATCACATCCTGAGCAGGTCTGCCAAGGACAGTTGAGCATGTTGGTGCCTGTACAAGGCAACCAGTTGAGTGGGTGAGTGTATTCTGCTCTCCAAGCTGTGCAGCCAGTGTGGGCTGTTTCTACCCAGAAAGGAGCCTGTTGTTATTGCTCATGCAAGCACTAGTCCTGGGATAACCGCGGTCCCAGGCTAACCCTGGGCTGCTTGCTATCTGAGCCTCAAACTCAGAAACATCAGCCCCAAGACATGGAGAGTTCAAAGTCTCAGATCCCAGGTTCCCAGCCCTGTGAGGAGTTGCAGGCATCCTAAAGCCCCATCTGAGAAATGGGCCAGCAGTAGCATGAAGCCTCATGGGCTGCTGTGACGATGAGACATACAGTAGGACTTCAAAAAAGCTCCCCAGAAGTGGTGGATCCCCTAATTTTAAACTAAAGGGATCATTGCAGGACCACAAGGATGACGCAAGACCCCACACTCATGGAGAGGCAAACTTGAGGGCAGGCAGACGGACATCAGGATCTTTACCCATAAGTTCAGGCTTCTTGTTAGAGAGAATCTGGTAAAAAATCTGGTAGCCTGTCTCGACTGCCTGTGCAGTGACATGAGATTTCTCTAAAAGATCTGAAAAAAAGAGTCGGTGGACATCCAATGAGTGGACACCATTCCACCCAGAGTTCAGGTCCTATGGAAAGCAGGGCTCCCTTCTTCCTGTAGCCAGGTAAAGTTGCCACTGGAGGCGTGACTTTTCCTGTTCCCAAAGGCTGCAGGCCTTGCGGGACCTGATTGCCAATGGCAGCAGCCCAGGGTAAGGTTGATCTGGTCATGGTACAAGCCAAGCTCAGAAGGGCTTCATGGTTTAATGTTCCTTCATGACTGTTTTGGAATTCTTTTTCTTTTCCAGGCCTGGGGATTGACCTCAGGGACTTGGCATTGAGCTGCATCTCCAGCTCTTTACAATTTTGAGGGTCTCACTCAATTTCCAAGGCTGGGTTCAAATTTTGGACCCTCCTGCCTCAACCTCCCAGAGTGGTGCTCTGAAATTCTTAACAGTTTTTAAATAAGGACCATTCTTTGTCATCTTGCAGAGTGCTTCAAAAATTAAGTCGCTGATCCTGCCCAGAAAAACTCTTTCAAAGGGGCCTGATGCAACTCTTGATGTCAGCTCTGGCCAGTTTGCCTGTATTTCCAAAGTGGACTCAGATGACTTTGCCCTGTACAAGGAGGAGCGGGGGTGGGGAGTGGGAGAGGTTGTTCATAGCTTTAGAACAAGATGCAGCCCACATCTGAGGGGCTCTCCAGCAGCTGCCATGAAGTCTAAGGGGCCTGTAGGCCATGCAATTCGGCTGTGTGTGGAGCTGTGTGTGTCCCACAAAAATGAACAGAGAAGGAAATAGACAAGGCGGTGCTAAGTCTGAGGGGTGTGTGTGTGTGTGGGTGTGCATGTGTGTGGTTTGGGATTTGTGGGGGAGCGGAGCACTCAGCAGGAGAAGCTGGGACTCCTCGGAATTTTGCCTCGAGGCCTGGCCTCATGGGAATCTGGCCAAACAGCCAGGTGGTAGGGAGTCTCTTTAACAAGAAACATCCCATTCCTCTCCCTGATTTGTGGCAGGCCACAAATGAACGTTCCTGGAAGTAGGCTTCTTCTCTATCCATCTGGGCAGCTCCTGGACCTGTTTGCCATCACTTCTTCCCTCACCTGTTCCCCAACCCCACCTGCCCCTCCGCCCTGTTTCCTATGACTCCCAGCAGCTCACTAGCCTCAGCCAGAGAGGAGCCCCAGTAAGGGCTGGAGAGGCAAAAAGGAGGGGCTCAGGTTGTTCTACTGTGGGTGGAGCCTCAGGAATCACTGAGATCTTCCTATTGCTTGAGCTTTACAGATCCTAATCCTAAATCATCAGGGGCCCTCCCCAAGTTCCCGCCCAGCCTGGAAGGGGTCACAGCTTCCTGGTACTATGAATCTCTGGGTCCCCTGTGTGACTCTGCAGCCCTGCCTTCACCCTGAACCAAGTTTCTGCACCGGAGACACTTGATTAAATACTGAAGTGAGGTATACTTGCTGGTTAGACCTTGATAGTTTTAAAGATCTCTGGGAGCAAGATGCCTCAACTTGCCTTATCCCCTTCTCCTCAATTTAAATCACCTTCGATTTCTTTACCTGGAATTGGCACATGATACCTGTCCTACCATCCCCAGGGGACCCCTATTGCTGCTGCTCACACTTACAAAGCAAAAGGAGTTATTATTCCTGGTAGCCTTGATGTTCCTAAAGGCCTTCTGAACAGGTTTGGCCTATATGATTTGATCCTCTGGGGTCCCCTGACCCAGAAAGAAACTCAAAAAGGAGTGACCAGTTTGCTGCTGCCTGGGGATCCAGGGCAAAGACACTGGGTTTGCAAATGGTAGTGACTTTTGTACTTAGAGCCCAGGAGGGGAATGGCTTGGGGAGGCTGGGAAATCAGGGCCAATGGGATCATAGATAGTGACCTGGGAGGAAGGCCACTCCTGACAATGTCTCTCTGTGGCCCTCTGGTATCAGGAGGAGTACATGGGGACACTGGCAGCCTTGATTCCCAGTTGTTGCTCCTTGGCTTTGCAGTTGGCAGAGAGACCCTCGTGGGCACCTGGAAATCCTTCCCTTGCTTGCTCAGCCTGTCTGCAAAGCTCTGCTTTTCTCTTTGCCAGCGTTCATAGCTGCTGTTGGCCCTGCCAAGGTTCCTTGTACCCCTGGGGTGGCCAGGGCCTGCAGAAGCAGCTTAACAAGCAGACTGCTTTCCACTTTCTCTTCTGTCCCTGTTCTTTTGGGGGTAGGAACTAGAAGTGATGACCACCTCTTCCTCATGTGACCCAATTTGCATCACTTACCTGTTAGCCTCAGTCTCATCATCCGCAAAATGCCCCTGATCTATAGCATGGGTGCAGACCAAATGGGCCTGCAACATGTGTCACAGAAGCCTGGACAAGAGACCTCGACCCAAGTGCACCCTGTCAGCCCTACCTTCTTATTCAAGGACCATTTGCCAGTTCCTCCAACATTGACAAAGTACTGGATTCTTCTTCTTCTTCATATTCTCAGTCTTTTTTTTTTTTTTTTTTTTTTTTTGCGGCACTGGGGATTGAACTCACAACCTCGCGCCTGCCAGACAGGCGCTTAAGCCACTAAGCCAAACTCCCAGCCCTGGTTTTTTGAGGCAGGGTTGCACTATGTAGCTCAGGCCAGCCTTGTGCTCGCGGTGTAGCCCAAGCTGGCCTCGCACTCACAACGCTCTGCCTACCTCAACCTCCAGAGTGCTGGGGTTGAAGGCATGCGCCACCACGCCCGGCTCCATATTCTCAGTCTTGCCAGAACCAGATTCTCCACTGCAGGTGGAAATCGGAAGTGGACAGCAAAGGAGGAAGAGGGTGATCGGTCACAGAGATGAGGAAGATACATATTCTAGGTACATTTCTCTCCTAGCCTGGACAGACAAACAGGTGGCAAGGCCTTAGGGACATGAGTCCTTCCCATTGATTTAGCAGGTGCAACCCCCCTCGCCCTGTTAAGCCCACTTGCTGCCTGAAGAGTTCTGCTCAAAGCCCCCCAATTAATTCTAAGGAGGCTTAATGATATGTGTAAGGCACAGACCTAATTATATGTATATAGACTGAGAGACAGAAGAGACACTTATGTGATTAGCATAGACTGATTTTCACGATCTCTAGGGAGGAAAACAGCACTAGAAAGATGTAATTAGGAAACATTTAGAAACTAGGCATTTGACAGCACCCTAACCAAACATTCAGCCCTTTTCTGAACCATACCCAGCTTGGAGAGTTATGGTTTGGATTGAGAATGTCTCCCCAAAGCCTCATGTGTCCAGAGGTGGAGCTTTTAAAACGCACTACGATCATGGGGGCTCTGTACTCATCCATGAATGAGTTCAGAGCTAAGCGTGTTGGAGATGCGGCCTGACCGGAAGAGGCAGGTCACTGGGGGTGTGACCTGGGAGGGCACATCTCCCTCCTGGTTCCTTCTCTTGCTGCTTCCTGGTTGTCATGACATGAGCAGCTTTCCTCCACCCAGACCCTTGCACTGTGTTGTTCCTGTGTTTAAACCTACTGAATGTGGACTAAAACTTCTGAAATTGTGAACCAAAATAAACCTTTCCTTCTTTAAATTTGAGGTATTTTGTCCCAACGATGAGAAAGTGATTCAGACAGAGTAGGCTCAGTCACACTTGGAGGTTAAAAATTCAGGATCCTGTGGGATTTACATCCTTGTGCCACCACTGCAGAATAGACCTTGTAGAAAGGCCAAGAATTTACCAGCCACTCCATTCCTAGGAGTCTTTTTCCTTCAGCTGTAAAGCTGCCTAATCATAAGCAACACAAAGAGGAGTGGCAGCAAGTTGTGGTTGTGCATGCCTGTTATCCCAGCACTCTGGGAGGCTGAGTCAGGAGGACTGCAAATTCAAGCCTAGTCTGGGTAGTTTAGTAACTTGGCAAGACCCTGTCTCAAAAAATAAATCTGTATATCTATATATCTCTATATATCTGGAGATGTAACTCAGTGCAGAGACCCTAGGTTCAGTCTCCCAGTACAGAAAGAGACAGAAACAAGAAGAGGGAGAAGGAGAGGGAGAGGGAGAGGGAGAGGGAGGGGGAGAGGGAGAGTATCATAATGGAGTCATTCTGCAGTAAAGATCATATAAATAGGGCCACAGATATAACTCAGCAACACAGCGCCTGCCTGGCAAGCACAAGGTCCTAAAAAAACAAAAGGTCTGGTACAAAAAAAAAAAAAATCGTACAAATAATGATTAAGGGTGTTGACTTGAGTTCTGAGTTTGTGAAGCTGAAATGAGATATGGCACGAGGTAGGGCTGGTGCTTGGTAAATAACCGGTGCAGTCAAGAGCACAGGAACCTGGCACAGATACTACAGGCAGATGCTGCTTCCCAGCATTTAGCAAAGAAGGGGTTTGGGGGCTTGGAGTCAGGATTGAGATGCAGTAGCATGTGATCCTAATACATTTGGGGCCACCACAGTCAAGCAAGTCTTGTCTCACACCACCCTGGCCCCAAAGACCCCAACCCCACCACCGATGAGCATGTCACGGTAGGCATCAGAGATGGAGACGGGGTGAGGCAAGCATCTCTGTGTGCTTCTTGCCCTTGTACCTGTTAGCCAAGCGGGCTCCGTAGATGGGCAGCCACTTCAAGCCCGAGTAGGTCTGTTGGAAGGGAAGGAAGATAGCAAGCTGACCCTTCCTCCTGGTACCCTCTTCCCTCAGCCACTTCCCCTGGCCCCAGCCTATCACTGAGCAGGCTGAGTGCACCACTGATTTCTCTAGGAGAGGTATAGTAGTGTTTCCTCTGATAGCAAAATCTGTCTGCCTGTGTTTCCTTTAATTAAGCAAAATAAACTTTTTCTTTAATATTTATTTTTTTCATTATCTTTTGGGTTAATTATTTGCATAGGTAGCACAGTGACTCTAGGGACATAGCCACCGCAAAAAGCCTCCCACCTCCTTTGTGCCCTGCCTGCCACCTCCCACAGATAAGCACTGTGTTAATTTCTTATATCCTCCTCCATGGTTTTGGAGGCATATGCGAGCAAACTCAGAGACACATCTTTCCTGGTTTTAAAATGAAAGATAATATTCCACAATTTTATGTCTGGTTTCTTCCACTTAATACATCTGAGAGGTTTTCTAGGAGCGATCACTGAGAAATCTCTTAGGAGTCTTAACAGCTCTGGAGTCTTCACCATACGGACATGGTCCTCTGCTGGTGGTCAGCTGGGGGTCTGACCTACTCTTGAAAAGAGACCCCAACCTTTCCTTCCACTCCAAGATGGCAATTTTGCAAGAAGTCCCATTAAAGAAATAAAAAGGACAGACAAGCCAATGAGAGAGTAAAATAAATGATCCAAGAGGAGGAAGAATAAATGAGGTCAGGAAATGGCCAACTCAAAGGGTCTCCAGCTTTCTTTTCTCTTTGTTGTACGGTCACGGTGACCTCTGAGGCCTCTATTGTGTGCCTCTTTTCAATCCAATGTTAAAAACTTCCCACTTGAGTTCAAGTGGGAGTAAACACCCCCAGCTTCTCCTTGGCATAATGCGGTGAGGTGAGATATTAAAAGGAAACATTAAATAGAAAGTGGAAGAAAAAGAAGCAAAGAAAAAATAAGGGAAATTCATTGAGAAGTCGAGCGTGTGACGGCACTGTCTCATCCTGGAACTGTGGCCACTGAGTCACTTTTTGCCTCCAGTCCTGTCTTGGCTGGGGGTGGGGGCAGGCATCCGTCTGGAAGCCAAATGTGCCTTCGTTTTGGTCAAGAGGAATATGAGGGGGAAGTGGTTGGTGTTGGGGGAGATGTCCCCGCCTGTCAGAGTTGCTCAGCTTGTGGTAGTGCTTCAGTTAAAGAAGTAACTCCCTAGCCTGGTCTCTCAGGTCACATTCTGCGGAGCCTGCAGACCCTTAACCCAGTCATGATGTGGCCATCTGTGAAGAGCAAGGGCTGGGCTGCTGAGTGGCCCCAGTTAGCCTCAGCCCTGAACCTGGCCTTCAAGCCCACCCACATCCTCAGCCCAAGCTCCACATCAGCCAGAAGAAGTAGATGTGGTTCTTCGCAAACTGGAGTTCCAAGTCCACCCCCACATGCCTGCTGTCCCAGCAAATCTCATCTCTTCCGGTGCTGCCTGGGGCTATGGTGCTGCTGGAGGTCTGAATCCAGAACCAAAATGATATTAAAGTAGGACAAGAGGAGGAGGGCATGGCAGCCATCTTGGCTATAAATGTAAACCCTGGGAGGGCAGTGGAGTAGCTGCTTCCCCCCCTCAAAGAAGACACACACCCACCATTCCTTCCTCACCATCACCCACCCTGCCTGCCCTTGCCACTTATATCCATTCTCATGTGAACATAGCATTGACATAGATTGTTCAGGACACCTCATTCAAGAAGGTCATGTCTGTCATGTTGTTGGCCTGGTAGAATCTGGGCGGGTTTATCTGCTGGATAACATCCTTCTTCAATGTGAGTGTCTAGGGGGATCTAGGTGCATTAGAAAATAGTGTCTTTATGGCCACAGTGGCATCCGGCACAGGGTCCCACACACCTTCCAGGAGCTGGAGTAAGGTATTCAGTGGGTCTGACTCCCGTTCGAGCCACTCCCACTGTGTAACTTGGGGCAGGCAGGTACTTCTGATACTGTATGAGCCTTAATTTTGTCCCCTCTGCAGTAGGGAGGACAATATCCTCCTTGGCTGGTGGCTGGGATGATCACACAGATCTAAGCGAAATGATGTAAATATACCTTGTAAACCATGATGTTCCCTCCCCGTGGCACACAGCATGTCTGGCCTGTGCTTCTCTGCCAACTTGGTTCGTGCTAGTAGGTGACCAGCAGTCACTCTTCAGTCCCGGGTGTACTTCTCAGAGCTGTGATTCTCAGTGCTGCGCCTTTAGTGTTAGTGGTAGTTTCAAAATAGCAATGAACTTTCTATAAAAAAAAAAAAAAAAAAAAAGTTGTCTACAGTGGCCCAGGCCTACAATCCCAGCACTTTGGGAGGCCAAAGTAGAAGAATTGCAATTTAGAGTCCTAGCCTGGGCAACTTAGTGAATTAGCAAGACACTGTCTCAAAATTTAAGACAAGGGCTGCAGATGTAGCTCAGTGCAAAGGCCCTGGGTTCCATCTCCAGTCCTGCTCCCCTCAAGACATTCTTCTACTCCCACAAAACCACCTTGAAAGAGAAAACTGAAAGCAAGCAAGCAAAGAAGTAAAAGCAGCAATGAGTGCCAACCAGCAGAGGTATTAGCTGCTGGGTAAGGCACAAAGATGTCCTCACTCTGCACCCCAATTTCTTTATCTGCAGATGAAAACTAGCACCAGCTCTTAAATTCCGGCCTCTGGGACCAAAGCTTAAGAAGATACATGATCCAGAAAACAAATATTTTTGGGTCGTAAGCAGCCTTAGATGTGAGACCTGAACACATCCTGAGATTTCTGAGACTTTTAATAATTTATGAGAACAATAGGCAGATAATTTGAAATCTTGACAGTTCTGGAAAATTCACTCAGTAATGATCACTGCACTCCTAGTAAATCAAGCTGGGTTTTACTCAGAGGCCTTTTCCAGTGGTTTCCAGATTGCTGGGCCTCACCCGTACATGAACACTTCCCTTTGAGCTCCAGCAGAGTAGTGGAAGGCTTTGCTTTATCTTAAGAGCCAGGTGAGTCAGTGCCACAGGCTCAGTCCTTTCTACCCCAAACCCGACTGGCTGGCTTGTCCACTGCAGATACTCAAGGAGGTTGAATGTTGTTCTCAAATTTCCATCCAAACTCGGGCTCCACACCCACTGCCCATCATTTCTTGCAACACTGGACTTCTCTGCCCTTCTGAAAAATATGTTTCTTATAAGTGTTGAGCTTGACTTTCACATTCAAACTCACTTTATCTCAGCTATGGCGCTGTCTCTCTCGCTCTCTCTCTCTCTCTCTCTCTCTCTCCCTCCCTCTCTCTCCGTCCCTCTCTCAACAATCTTGCTATGGAGTTCAGGCTGGCCTTGGACTCACTGTGTAGCCCAAACTGGCCTGGAACTTGCAGTGATCCTCCTACCTTGGTCTCCCAGGTGCTGGGATTACAGGTGTGCACCACCACACCCTGAATCTATGACCTTTTATTTCTACTGCCACTCCCCTCAAACACAGGTGTAGAGAAGAGTGCACCAGTTGCAACTTCTGATCATCGAAGTTCTCTGGGTTCTTTTATTCATAAAATTAACCAAGGATTCCCCCATAAGGAGGCCACCATGGAGAAATAGTCATTAATATAAAGAAAGCATTGAATTTGAGCTAAATATGGTAGATTTGAATCCAAGTTTATCACTTGTCTTTGTGATCAGTGGCAAGTTACCTGAAGTCCCCTTGATCCTAATATTTTCTCCTTGCAAAATAGGGTCAATAAATACAAATATAAAAGGTTGTTGAAAGGTCAAACAAACAAACAAACACAGCTGCCAAGTGCTTCACCAGGGTTCTGCCAAGGGGATAGGGACAAGTTAGGGGGTTAATAAACCTAATTTTCTACCACTCTTTCAGGTCATACCTCATTATCAGACATATTGTAGACCAGCAGAGAGAGTGCTGTGTTGTTAAACCAGTTGTCTGGGCAGAAAATTCCCTGATTTGTAACATTTGCCAATTTTCATGGTACTAATTTTACTTTGGCTGATAGCAAGCTAACAAAGGTTTAACAATTGGCTGTGAATCCCCTGAGTGTTTTAGAAAGTCAAGTTGGTCCCACACATCATCACCAGGCAACAAGGGACTCAAAAGCCATGACCTGTCACTCTTACCGCTGAAGAGCTCACCCAGGGGCCAAGGCGTTCTGAGCCTCGTCTCACACTCCTTACAGCGCCATGGGCCACCGGCTGTGCACTGAGACTGCGAGTGGGTGGTATGTTCTCTCTCATTCTTGGAAAATAAAAGGTGCGATCAAAATATAGAGTGAATGTTTCTATTTAAAATTTTATTACAGTAAAAGACACATTGCCATTAATCTTCCTCAGACTACTCCCCATCAACTTACCTCATTATTCTTGCTACTTTTTTTAAATGTTCCATGAATTTTTTTTTTTAGGGGAAAAGAATGTAGGATCTACTTATATTGAGTGCATATAATCTCCTTGGTAGTATGTTTTATTGTTTATATAGGTTGCCAATTTAGTTCTCACAATACCCTCGTGAGTAAGATATTTCTCCTATCTGAACTTTAACATTAGGACCATAATAACGAGGACTGTCCAAACTCCTTTAATTTTTAAATATTTGTTACTATACAATTTTTCTAAAAAGTGAGCAGGTGGCATGTGGGCCACAGGTTGGATGTGACTGGTAGGTCAAAGAGAAGAAAGTAAAAATTTTCTCTTTTTAAAATTAGTACTTTTAAGCCGGGCGTGGTGGCACACGCCTTTAATCCCAGCACTCGGGAGGCTGAGGTAGGCAGAGCGTTGTGAGTTCGAGGCCGGCTTGCGCTACAACGCAAGCGCAAGGCCGGCCTGAGCTACATAGTGCGACCCTGCCTCAAAAAACCAGGACCTGGAGTTTGGCTCAGTGCCTTAAGTGCCTGCCCTGGCAGGCGTGAGGTTGTGAGTTCAATCCCCGGTGCCGCCAAAAAAAAAAAAAAAATTAGTACTTTTGTGATACGTAATAAACACATCCTCATAATGAGGAGTTGGTACGTACACATTTCACATCTTGATTCTTTTTGCTTCTTTTTCCACTCTACTCCTTCCTATCTTCCTCCATCCCCAGATTCTTTCCCATTTCCATATATGTCCTTGCCACTTCCTGAAGCAATTCTGGAAGTCTTTTTTCCTGAGTATAAAAATATGACAAATTCTTATCCGGGCGTGGTGGCGCACGCCTTTAATCCCAGCACTCGGGAGGCTGAGGTAGGAGAAGCATTGTGAGTTCAAGGCTGGCTTGGGCTACAACATGAGCAAGGCCGGGCTGAACTATATAGTGCGACCCTGTCTCAAAAAACTAGGGCCAGGAGTTTGGCTCAGCGGCTTAAGTGCCTGCCTGGCAGGCGCGAGGTTGTGAGTTCGATCCCCAATGCAAAAAAAAAAAAAAAAAAAGGCAAATTCTAATGCCTAATATCATTCAATGAAAAAGCAGGCTTGTATAAACATGCCAGTATATCCTCATCCACTTTATTCACCATAGCTGGTACTGTATGAATCTGATTCTTCCCCAAAGTGAAGATGACCATGAGGGGTAAACGTTTTGAAATGATTCAGGACATGGGGGCAGCCACAGCAGCGCAAACAAAGCCATTCCTGAAAAAGGACTTCCAGAACTGCTTCAGAGCGGCAAGAAAGATGAGATGACGAGTATTTGACATGAGGGAAGTATTGGAGGGGGTTGACGACAATGTATCTTTTACTGCAATTAATTTTTAAAATGTAAACATTCACCATATTTATCAATCATAGCACAGATGTCACTGAGAAGCTCCTTGGAACTTTAAAGACATGTGTGGTCATGATAACCCCTGACACACCTGTACAAGGGGCTTTCATGTGTCCTTCCTCCTTGGCATCTCTGGCGTGATACAGCCAAAGCTCAGAGAGGAGAAGCATCTCGCCAAAGGGGCCCACAGCTTGGCATACTTGAGTCAAAACTTGAGCCCAGCACAGGGAACTCACAGGAGTCTGCTTTTTGCCACCCTGCCTCCTGGGCATGAATATGTGCAGCAGAGGCCCTGGTGCCTGCCACTCCCAAGGATCATGCCCTCCCACCTGGTTGGTGATCGTCCTCACGGTGCCTTGGTTACCTTCTTCAGACTGAATCTCCTCTGCAGTGAAGCCCTCCTTCTCATCTTTGACCCAGCAGGACCTTTTGGTGTCATAGGGCTTGCTCATGGTTTCAATCCTCTCCTTGTTGGGAGATACCAGGAAGGGTACAGTCTCTGCAGTGTCCTCGCATTCCCCTTTGTACCCACCAGGCAAGGCGGCTTGACTGAGGGAGGAGCAGGAAGGAACCAAGGGCAGGAACCAGGACTTCCCGGGATGCTTCAGGGAAAGGCAGGGGACAGGCTGCAGACACTGACAGACAAGTTGAAGCAAAATGTCTTGACAGACACAGGGTTTGCTTCTTTCATATGCCTTGGACATACTAGGTCTTTATACTCAAGAAGAACTGTGCTAGTAACACTTCACAGTTGTGTGACATTCAACCCACACAAAGTGCTTCAGCATCTCCCATCTCCTGTGCTCCTCACACTAAGGCCGAAAGGTAGAGATCAGAAAGCCCATTTTACAGAGAAGACTAAGGCCAGGAGACGTTAAAGCATAGGTTTTCAACTGGAATCCAGGAAATGGGGTAAGAAAACAATGCCCATTTGGTTTTTAGTTTCCTTCAGGCATGAAGGGAGGCCACGTACCACAGTAGCTCCAGCCCAGCTGGAGGCTGGTCCCTAACACGAATTACAGATACTCTCTTTCATTTTAGAGTGTGGAACAAACATCTCAAAATGTTTACACTCATCTCAACTTTGAAATTATAGCCTCAGTTGGATGTTGTATTTAAATCTGTTAAATAAAAAGGACATTTGTTATTACAATGTTACAAATTCATTTTAATGTTCCAATAGCAGTATTTCATTTGGTTTCCTTTGTTGCACTGTGTGTTTTAATTTATGCACTTAAAAGTACTACGAACAGTATCTGACTTATGGTTCAGTTTATGATCTCTTGACTTTAGGACAGTGCAAAAGCATTCTCAATGTCATCCTGCTTTTTGCTTTCAACACAGTCATCAATAAATCACAGTGGCTTTATTATAAAATAGGCTTCGGGTTAGAGAGTTTTGTCCCACTGTAGGCTACTATGAGCTCTGAGTATGTCTAAGGTGTGCTAGTGCTAGTAGACCAGGTATATTAAATGGATTTTCTGTAATCTCAGTTCTCTGGGAGACTGAGGCAGAAAGATAAGAAGTCTGAGCCCAACCTAGGCAATTTAGTGACTTGGCAAGACCCTATCTCAAAATTAAAAAATAAAAAGAGCTGAAAATGTTACTCAACACAGAGACCCTGGGTTCAATCCTCAGGGTTATTGAAATAAATAATTAATATATATAAAAAATTAAAATAAAGGTGCATTTTTCTATTCACGATGGGTTTATCAGGGTGTTAGCACATCGTAAGTTGAGCGTGTGTAATTTGACCAGGAGTCCATCAGCTTTATCAGATATCAAATAGGTCACTGGTAGAAAACAATTGCCTGTATCAATGGTTATGTCTCCTAACATGAGACCAGGCAGACATCAAGACTGGAGTTCTACATTTCCAAATCCAGAAAATGTCTCCAGGAAGGAGGGGAACTGGGGGCTCAGGAGAACAGATAGAGAAGTCAGGGGCCTCCCTAGTTTGTCTTGAGGATGAAAAACCTTCCTGAAGTTTTGGGAAGGACATAGTTCTGAATCCCTTTGTCCGCAGTTCTAGTCTTAAGGCCAAGAATGCAGCCTCTGTTTTTAAATAACTCTATGGGGATGTCTCCAAGAGGTCGAGTCAAGACAGACAAAGAGTGGAGGATAAGCCAGACACTCTGCTTCTAATCTTCCTGTGGGGCCTGGAGCCAGATCCTGCACCTCCAACACTGGGGTTAAAAGTAGTGAAAATAGCTGGGCATGGTGGTACAGGCATGGCAGTGCATGCCTGTAAGCCCAGCACTCTGGTGGCTGAGGCAGGAGGATCACAGCAAGTTTGAGGTTAGTCTGTGCTACATAGTGAGTTCAAGGTCAGCTTAAACTACATAGTGAGACCATGTCTCAAAAAAAAAAAAAAAAAAAAAAAAAAAAAAAAAAAAAAAAAAAAAAAAAAAAAAAAAAAAAAAAAAAAAAAAAAAAAAAAAAAAAAAAAAAAAAAAAAAAAGAGGTAGTAAAAATCATGATGGAATTGTTTTCCCTTTGTAATCTCCAAAGCTCTAGGCTAAGAATGTCTGCCTATATCCCCTGATGTCTTTCATGGAGAGCAAAGTCCTTGCTTCTGCTGATAGCTTTGAGTGGCCTTCGTCCAGCCTCCAGGAGACTTGCTTTATGTTAGCTGTGCCCCACGTCCCCTTGGGCAGCTCAGTGAGCCTCTCTCTTCTCATTCCTCTTCTGGAAGCTACAATTGCTCAACATAAATTTTTCAATTGCTTTATCTTATTGTTTTCTAGTTTCTCTAGTTCTGCTTAAAACCAATATAAGTTACTGGGGAGATGAGACCAAAATCCACACAAGAAGGAAATAAAATGCAAAATATCAACAAAATCAGATTAAGATGCTCTAACTTGTCATCAGGACAAAACATCTGTCCACCTCTGGGGACTGGATTCCTTTTCAATTGTTCTAATGGGGGGAATAGAGGTGAAACATTCTCCTTTGTTTATACCAATCAGGCTGCTTCTATTTAAAAAAAAAAAATTGTGCTTCTGCTATGAACCACCAACTAAGATCCCATAGCTGTTTTCCCCTGGGACACAGAGCCCTCCAGCCTGGCGCCAATACCAGGTTCTGTCCCTTTCAGTAGCCGTCGCCCTTCTCTTCCATCGTGCCCCCTCTCCATGCAGACCGTTCTAGTCCCCCAGATAATAGCTCTTCTCAGGGTATCTCTGACAACCAAGACCTGTTTTTTAAAATCACAAACCACAGGATGGAAAAAAAAGAATGTAGCTTATGGAATGCAAAAGCCAAATGCATCTTCAGAGGGAAAAGATGCCTTACAGGACCACAAGTGTGACACAAAAGGAGGCTGATTTGGGCTGGAATGCAATTTGTTAGGGTCTCACTGTGCGAGCCCAGTGAGTCCCAGCAGCTCTCCGCACTGGCCCAGGAATCTGAATGCCCAGTGGGCATGCAGCTCAGGTTCGCTTGGAAATGCCACCTCTGCAGCCCCTGGGGCAGGCAGGTATTCATGAAATCCCCATTCTTGCTAATCTCACTTCATTGTATCCACTTTCCACAGGGACCTCTGAGTCTCTGCAGCCCACCATCTCCATCCCCTCTCCACCCCCGCAGTACCTACCTAGAGCATGCAAGAGAAGACCAGGTATCCAGTGGGCTCTGGTCATTCCCTTATATACCTGCCCCAAAGGTCTGAGCCAGCAAAATTTAAAAAACGCAAGAGCCCCTCCCTTAGAGCTGGCCTTGCCTTCCAGGGCCTGACTGCATGATCCTGGATCCCTCTGGGGGGGATCAGTGATTGCGCTTAATCCAGGACGTACTCTTTCCTCCCATTGCCCTTGTGGGGAAACTGATGACTTCAGCCAGGGGCGTGGGTTGAAAGCAGAAATAGAACAGCTGGGTAATGAGTTTGCCTAGTAAAGTTAAAGCTGTAACTCAGGAGGGGCCGACTCTCCGGGGGCACAACCTGAGTTGACTCAGCAGCAGCCTTTGGCAGAGAGGAGCGTCAGGAACCAGTCAGTTGATAACTTTGCCCCTTTCAGTGCTCAGGGTGGAAGGTCCTTGGCAACTTGGACTTCACTAGTCTCAAGATAACCATGATGCCCTCCAGCCCCTACAGACAGTAGAAGCCATGTGGCATCCTGGCACAGGGCCTGGCTCAGCCCCCTAAGCTCTACCTCTTAACTCCTCTGTGGCTTCCCAGGCACTACATGGCCCAGAGCAAGTCCCTGCACCCTCCAGTCCTACCTGTCCCATCTGTAAAATGGGTGGCTTGGATGATGGAATCTAGAGGTCCTTTGTGCTCTGCTCAAGTTTGGCCATAATCTCTGGGTCTGTAGCTGGAGGAGGTCTCTCCTGGCATTAGCCATCACCCCTGTCTTCATCCCCTCAAGTCCTCAATGCATCCTTTTCCCCCTTTGAAGTAAAATTTACATAACTTAAGGTTAACCAGTTTATACAAACAATTCAGAAGCATTCGTACATTTGCAATGTTGTATGACTACCACCTTGATCTAATTTCATGATATTCATCAGCTCCAAATGAAACCTAGTACCCATTACACAGTTTCTCCCTAGCGCCTGACACCCTGCAATCTGCTTTCTGTCTCTTTGCATATGCTTATTCTGGACATTTTGTGTAAGTGGGATCTACAATATGTGATCTTCTGTGTGTGGCTTCTTTTATTTGGTATGTTTTCAAAGTTCCTCCATGTTGAAGCACGTGTCAAGACTGCATTCCTTTGTTTGGCTGAATAATAACTAATCCATTGTATAGATAGACCTATAAGGATAATAGTTTATTCTTTCCTTTTCTTTCATTCCTTCCTTCTCTCCTTCTTTGTATTTATTTATTTTTAAATTAAATTATATTTAATTTTTTGCAGAACTAGGAAGGAACTGAACCTAGGGCCTTCACACTGAGCTACATCTCCATATGTTTTAGAAAAAAATTTTTTTTTAAATTTTGAGACAGGGTCTTGTTAAGTCACTCAGTTGCCCAGATTGGGCCTGAATTCGAGGTCCTCCTGCCTCAACTTCCTAGAGCACTGGAATTATAAGGCATGCACCACCCTGCCCCATTTCAATAGCAATTTCTTTCTTCAGTCATCGGGTGACAGACATTTAGATTGTTTGGCCACTGTGAATAATGCCTCTGTGAATGTGTTTATTTGAGCAGCCATTTTCAATTCTTTTGGATGTTTACCTAGCAGTGGAATTGCTGGATTACATGGTAATTCTGTCCTATTTCTTGAGGTAAACCGCACTGTTTACCACAGAAACTGAATCATTTTTCACTCCCACCAGCAATTCACAAGGGTTCCAATTTTTCCACACTCCAGTCAGTATATACTATCATTCCTTTTCTTTTTTAAAAATTTAAAATCCTAGTAGGTTTGAAGAGGTATCTTACTGTGATTTTGATTTACATTTCCCTAACAGTCATTGATATTTAGGATCTTTTCATGAGCCTGTTTGTGTATCTTCTTTGGAGAAAAGTCTCTCAGAGTCGTTGTATTGTTGTTGTTTTGTTTTTTTGGTACCAGAAATTGAACCTAGGGCCTTCACACGCAGCTACATATCCAGCCCATTTTTATTTTTTTAATTTTGAGACAAGGGTTCATTAAGTCACTAAGTTGCACAGGCTGGGCTGGAATGTGCCATTATCCTGCCTCAGCCTCCCAGAGTGCTGGGATCACAGATATGCACTACCACGTCTGGCCCTTTGCTCATTTTTTTAAATTTATTTTTTTCTTTGCTTGTTTTTAAATTGGGTGTCTTTCTGTTATTCAGTTGTAAATATCCCTTACATCATTCCAATACTAGACCTTTGTCAAATACAGTATATGATTTTCAAATATTTTCTTCCATTCTCTAGGCTTTTTCCACTTTCTTGGTAGCTTTTTACCCAACGTTGTTGTTGTTGTTGCTGTTGTTGTTGTTGTTACTAATATTATTTGGTCTCTTTGAGACAGATTTTCACTATGGAGTTCAGGCTGTCCCTGACCTCATTTTATAGCTCAGGCTGGCCTTGAACTTGCAGTGATCCTCCTGCCTCAGCTTCCCAAGTGCTGGGATTACAGGAGTGTGCCACCATGCCTAGCCTCCAAAATTAATTTTGATGATGTCCAATTTATCTATATTTTCTCATGTCACTGTGCCTTTGGTGTCATATTTCAGAAAACATTGTCAAAGTCAAGGTCTTGTGTGTCTTCTTCTAAGTATTATATATTTTTTGTTTTTATACTTAGGTTGTTGATCCCATGGTTTGCTCTTAAAGAGAAAGGAACCACCTGAGAACAGAGTCGGTTTCCTTGTTTTGTCTTTCTGGGTTTGGGAAGCAGCTATTTTAAACCCAAAGGGCCTTTTATGTGGTACTTATAAATGCTTTTTGGTTATCACCTGACCCTTGCAGGAAACCCCTTAAAGATGTACCATTATATTCTGATAACAAACCTAGCAATGAAGAATCGTATTCATAAGCAATCATAACACAGACTTGTCACGAAGCTACTGCTCTGCCTGAAAACTTAACACCTGACGACAGGCCTCATTTCTCCCAGGTGGCGCCTCAGTTTCCCTAAAGGTAAAATAGAATTTTGGCTGAGATGGACTCCAAATGTGGCTGTTGTCAGTATCTGGGCTTAAGGAGCCCAGAGCTTTGAGGTGCTATTCCCCCAAGTCTGAACACCTGAAACAGGGTTGGTTTTTGTTTTTGTGTTCATTCTGTGGTGCTGGAGATGAAACCTAGGGCTCTTCTCATGCTAGGCAAGTGCTCTACCACTGAGCTGCACCCCAGCCCGACAGGGTTGTGTGTCATATCCTTTGCGGTAAGACTTTTCATGGGCAGATTCTTGTGCTCTGGTTCGCAAACAGAAAAAAGTAGTGGATCTCTGAGTAAGGCAAGGCAGGGGGCCTCGTCTCACATGACCTGCCCTGGGCCGTTGAGGACAGTGCCCAGACATCAGGAGTGGGTGTGGGGTAGGGGTGAGTTCATGCTCAGGACACCTTCCACCCGTTTGGGCCCCATGGTGCTTCTGCTTATTCCCACATGGCCATCAGCCCCTGGGCCAGCAGGAAGAAACCAGTGCAAAGAAATAGGGCCCTGCCTCATGGTGGTCCTGGAAAGGGACTTTCTCAGGCAGCGTCCAATGTGACAAGAGCTGGCCCCTTGGTCTCCCATTCTCTCCCCACCCTCTCCCTCCTGGTGGTTTGAGCTTCTCAGTGGGGACCTTTTAATGTCCAGGATCCCAGAAATCTGCATGTGAGGAAGACCTCCCAAGAGCAGGTGGGCACACGCACAGCTCTCTGCCTTTGAAAGCAGAAGTGGGTAGAACCCACTGACTCAGCGTTCAGGGGAGGTCTGTGGTGTTCTATGGAAAGCAAATAGACTTGAATCTGCAGGGGAAAATTCCCTGGAGTCATAGTTGTTGCTGGCGCAACAATACTAACAAAGGGGTCCTGTGTTCACTGGTTCATTTGGATCCTTCCAACAACCTACAAAGGTGGGTGGGGCTGATGAGTCATGACCCCCTTTTAACTCAGAGGCTCAGAGAGGTGAAGTAATTTGCTCAAAGACACACAGCGAGTCATCATCTGACACATGGCTCCATTGTTCTTTCTAGCACTTATGTCACCCAATAATGTTTTATAGACATATTACATCATTTTTTTGCATTTTCCCTCTTTAGAACGTAAGCATATTGAGGGCAGGAGTTCAGAAAATGAAACAAACTTTCTTTTCCTCTTTCTTTCTGGTGGTACAGGGGCACTCTATCACTGAGCAACATCCCCAGCCCACCTCCTTTTTATGTTGTGACAGAATTTTACTAAGTTACCTAGGTGGGACTTGAATTTGTGATCCTCCTGCCTTAGCCTCCCAGCATACTGAGATTATAGACATGAACCTCAATGTCCAGTTCCAAACTCTTTTCCTTGTATATACACACTCTCAACACAGGGCACTCCTGTGACCAGGCATGTGAGGGCATTTCCTCCATCAAGCAAGTGTCTATTCTCTGTGGGCACTGACTGCGCATTCAATCATTCAGCTCAATTCTAACAGCCTTCCACTAAAGTCCCAGACTACTCCCCAGTTCCAAATGCCCGATACAAGTAGAAAGTGCCCCAGTTACCCACCACTTCTGTCCCACTCGGCTACAAACCAGAGATTCCATGCCCCACTTCTTGGGTTGGATTATTTACAACTGTAACTCATAGAATTTTGAAAAGCAGTTTATATACCATTGCTCTCTTTCTGTGTCTCTGTCTGTCTTTCTGTCTGTCCCTCTGTCTCTCTGCCTCTCTCTCTTTCTCTCTCTCTCTCTTGTGGTATTGGGGATTAAACCCAGAGTCTTCACACTGAGCTATATCCCCAGCCCTTTTTTCATTTTGAGACAGAGTCTCACTAAATGGTTAAGTTGCCCAGCCTGGACTCAAACTTGCAATGCTCCTGCCTCAGCCTCCCAGAGTGCTGGAATTATAAGCATGCACACCACACACAGCCCCTATTGCTGATTTATTACAAAAGCTATTTTAAAGGACACAAGTGAAGAGCCAGATGAGGAGATACATAGGGTGAAGCTCAGAAGGGTCTGCGCCCAGGAGCCTCAATTCTTGTGGGGCTGCGGAGCGTCAGACTCCCGGCACATGGATCCATTCTTGATCACCAGCCAGGAAGCTCTCTGTGCCCTGCAATTCAGGAATTTTCAGGAGGCTTCATCACTTAGCAGAATGGATTATTAACTCAGTCTCCAGCCTTTCTCCCTTCCCAGAGCGTGGGGGCAGGGCCCA